>VZTN01015759.1:0-30434 GCA_013400515.1 Erpornis zantholeuca | reverse complement strand
GCCCCCCCCAAATAGCTCTGAAACTATCACTCAAAAATCCTCTCAAACCTCATCTTTGTACATTGTATTACTAGCCTTTTTGTCACATGGGAGGTCTTAATTTTAGACTTACCCAATTGTCCTCTATTTCTCATGTCATTTTAGACTAAAAGACCCAGCCATGGACACCACTCTGGAGCTCTCTTCCAAGTCTCTCACCAAGCTTTCCTAGCATTTGCTAGAACAGTGAGTTTAGCCTGCAACTGTGAAGCCATCCCCCACTTGGAAACTTTTTGTTGACTCACGATTCCAGTCATGTCAAATTCACCCCTTTTATAGCAGTGCATCACCTCCTCAGCCCAATCTGTTATTTAGCCAACTGATACCTGTCAAGGTGCAACATGTGGTTTAAGTGTTACAGTATTTCAGTACTCCTTTAACATACAGAAACAGAAATATTATTCTGTGCATTCCCTTCTTCATAGAAATAATAGGAACAAAATCCACTGAAAGCAGTAAGACTGTCAGTCAGCAATAAAAGTGGTGAGATGTTTTGTTACTGTTTGGGAGAGAAGTACCATATTCCAACTAATGAAAATGTGGCCTGGGCTTAAAGCATCATCCTTCTGCCCACTTTAAATGTATTGAGAGCAGCATGGAGGGACCATGGCTGGAGGAATTGCCCCTCTAGGAACAAAAGATGATTCCTGTGGACAGCTTTGAATAACCAAGGTAAGATCTTTGAAACATTTTTTGCAGACAATGGGGTATTAGTTCTTTTTGAACTAGAGATAAGATGACGTGCCCTAAGAAAAATAACTTCTGTACATTCACAGCAGTTGTACCAGGCCTTGTGTTCAAACAAAGCATCTCAGACTACACCTTACTCTTTTAATGTGGACAGAGGTACCAGACAGCTCCACTGGGCTGCAAGTCTGGCCCTGCTTCATTGCTACGTACAGGTGTCTCAGAGCCACTTATGTAAATTTTCTTTCCTAATAATGAGTTTCCAGGGGTATTTTCACTCAAACCAAAATTTGATTAAATACAACAGCAAAGCATGGATTTCCTGAGTACACGGTTTGCCTTGTCCAGGCTGCATCATGAAAGCCCGAGGCCCAAACCCCACCTAGTTATAGGTAAAGGTGGATATCTACTATAAAGGCAATTTCAGGACCCTAGGGCACAAAAGAGCTGCTTCAAAGCTACTTACTGACATAAAAAAATTTAAAAACACAAGACATGCTTTTTTTACGAGGAGTAACACCTAAGACAGGTGTAATAGAGTAATGTGAGATTTTCTGAAAATATCACTGTGTTATAATCTTCCAGAGGAAAAGAAAGGGTATTTAATGACTGTTTGTCAGAGCAGAGTCATGGAAGTAACTATCAACTCTACGACTATGCATAGTATCAATATTTGCTTGTTTCTACAGCTCAAAGATTCAAGATACTGGAAATGAATGAATGTGTTTTTAATATGTTTTATTTCTCCTCCCTAGGGATTTTTTCCAACAAAGACATGAGTGGCAGAAGTAGATTTGATGATGACATTTAAGCTTTCATTTCTTTGGTAGCAATTATAAATGGTTTCATTATATGAAACAGGTGTTCCAGCATGTTCTATTGGGCAGCACGAGGAACATTTTTCTCCCTGATGTCATTGTATATGATGTGTTGAATACTTGCTGTTTTCTGATAGAGAATACATTTAGATGTGCATTAGGAAGAAATTCAGCTGGCTTGTATGTTTTGGTTAATCTGTTAAATAGGAATTCATTTATTTTCTGAACCATATCAGGTTTTCCAAACCCTTGCCAAGTGAGAAAAACTCATACAGGAAGGACTCTTTTTTTTGATTCAGTCACTGTGAGACTAAAAAGTCCCATGCACTCATGAAAAGAAACAGATGATTTCCAGATTGTATTTGTTTTTTGAAAACCAAACATGACACCAAAACAACTGCAATAACACATCCAAGGATGTCCTCAACTGACCCTTAATGACTCTCCTTAAATATGAATTGAGAGATGCAAGAGTTTACAGGCCCAAAATGCATCTCAGTGCTTTTTTATGCTGTGATCCACTGCTTGATAAACATGGATTTTCCCTCTATTTAGAATTTGGTACACAAGCAGCATTGACAGTACTTCACAGTTACCCTAGCCATATTATTGAAGATACAACCATAAACTGGTTTAATGGTAATTCTTTTTTTTTTTTTAATATAATTAGGTATTTTGTCTTTTCCTTGATACATAACTTTTGACAGTAATCAGGTTTGAAAGACCAAAAAAACCTTTCTTGATGTTTTTTGTAAACAGCAGAAAAAATACCAGACAAAACACACTGAAATTGTATTGCCAAAACCCCACATACATTTGACATGTATTTACATCACAAACTATGCTGTGAGGGAATAAAATAATTAGTACACTTTATAGCCCAGATAAATGATGGAATAGAAATAAATGATCTCTTTGGTGTGGAATTTCTCTTCACATGTAAGTAACTGTTCCCTGTAAGTAACCAGCCTCTACTGTTTATGCAGCAACCAGCAAACAAGCATCTTTAAAGGATATTCTAAGCACAGGCAATAACCAATGCTGGCCTTAGACAGTAAACATCAGACACCATCAGGATCTGAGCTTCCCTTAAACATAACTGCTAAACTCTGGCTTAGCCAAAGTCAATCATAAAATTCCCATTAACCAAGTTTAAGCCTGGTTATGCATTTGGCCTTCCTAGTTACAGACTCCAGTCACACCGAGGTGTGGATGAATTACCCGAGCTCACAGAACCCCTGCAGAAAGTCTGTGCATGCAGCAAAACTCCCAGTCCTTCTTGGCTGAAGGGTATCCCTGAGACCCACAGCTTAGCTCTGCCTTGCAATATGTTAGCTGTCCTATCTAGAGAATCAGTCTACAGAAACTGCTTTCCTATTTTGCAGTAGTTTTTAAAGTAAGTTTCATTGATTGTACACAGAATGAAATGCAAATCCAGACACATGGTTCAAGTATGCAGCATGTACAGAACACAAGCATATTCATTCCTGTGACTGAATGCAATTAAACCAAGCACACAGACCTTTTCCCATTATTATTAAAAGAAAAACCAAAACCAACCCAACAGGTTAGAAAAATAAACCTGTAACTCTGCCCTTTCAAATTATTTTCAAATTACATGTACCAAGTACAATTTACAATGGAGAACAACCTGAGAATTGTTTGTGCTGAGTGAGTGATGGAAGGTAAATGCTGGGGAAGACCCATGTTAATTGCAACAAGCAATGCTGATGAAGGTTAGGGCAGTACAAGTGTCTGCACACTGTCAGAACAGTCACCTTGTCAACCCTGTGGGCAGAATGTAGGCAGCTCCTGCTCTTCCATCCTCTCTGTCATTAACTATTGATCACTTCCTATTTTAAGTTTCACACCAGTGGCAAAGGAATAAATTGACAGCTTAATTATTTGGCTGTCCTAAAGACATTCCCAAAGCCTATCCTCAAGGGGGAAAGTCACCTACAGGTGTACATAAAAAACCAAATGGGAAAAGCAGAAGTTCTGAGCAGAATATCTGGAAACACCGAGTCATTTCTGAAAATGATCAACATCTTTTTGTCTGTCAGTCAATGCAGATAAATGCAACCTCCCTTGGCTCCATGAAGCCAAGTGTACTCTACCTTTAGAACCAATTTCAACACAAGAGGAATTGCATGTGACCAGGTAATGCAAGATCAGGCCAGACTGCTGTCATTTGAAATGGGAGACTCCCATTCCTGTGCAATGTGGACCTGCAGCCTTTTTGGGGTGGATTGATAGTCCCTCAAATGAACTGGATTCAGAATGACAGAAACCCCTTGATGATGCCATCACAGAACCTCCCAGAGCACTCTGCCAGAAAAATGGGGTTTGGCTTCTGACTCAACATGCATTCCAAACCTCAGGGCTCTCAGGAGCCTTCCCCAAAGTATGCAGCTGTCAACACAGCACCCGAGGCATGGGAGCCCAATGCCAGCAAAGCAGGGTTCTCTAAGAGGTACCCTGGCCAGGCTGGGAAGCTTTGTAGAAAAGACAATTCAGCTTCTCTGTAATGCCTGTAGAGCCACAGAGGGGGCATGTATCACATACTTCCAACTGTTTCCTTCTCTCTTGAGCTTCACAAAGTCCCTACTCTTCTTCCATGGGTTGGAAGTTTTATTTTCTTATTTGACATTTAACTGCAGGGAAGCACATAGCATTCCTGTGTTTCACCTTTGAGCTCCCCAGTCCTATGCAACATCTTTCAGAGACTCACATGGAAACTCAAGCAGACAATACTTTCCCTTTCTGCTGCCACAGATATTGGCATCACCCTCAGCAAATATAGCTCAATGTAATAGTTCAATTGGCTGTAACACCCTTTTTCTGGGGCTTTTTCTCCTCTTGTCCCACAGAAAGCCACTGCTCAAAGCAACGATTTCCCACATGGCGCACCTTGCTGATATGGACTAAGGGCAAGAAAACTGCTCTATTTGTTGAACTTCATGACAGCTGGTAATTATGATTAAAAAAACCCACTTCTTAATGTTAAGGTTTGTTCTGTGGGGTTATAAAGTAGCAGGGTTTAAAATCCCCTTACCACAGAGGCATGGCAGAGCAGAGAGAAAGCTGGCTTCCTGGCTGTATAGGACACGTCCACTTCATTGCAAATCCTAATTAATTACCATTTGGTAGCTGTCTTGAATGTAAGCATCTGTTAGATTAATAACAAAATAGCAATAATCTTGGTAGGTAGCTACAATTTTATTTGTATGCATGTATTGCACATAGGCAAGCAGGAGTTCTGTGCCTGTACTTCCAATTTCTATAGGATTTTACCCTGCACACTTTGTTTAGGTCAAGAAACTTCTCTAGGACTGAATAGAAGACAATGTCTGGAATATCACTGCAAATGTAATGGACGGAGTAAATTGACAGCAGCTCCAACTAAATTACAGTTTAAAAGACAAGGGAAGACTCAAGGGACATCAAACAAAGGAAACTCTAGCTGACCAGCGCTCAGGTAAAATTGAATTGGAAATGTTCCCTGACTGATTAACATAACAAAAGTCCCAATGTTCAAAAAGAAAGTCATTCTGCAGGAATAAGGGAGGGGGGGAAAAGAAACTGATCTTCCTCTAAACAACAGTAGATATCTTAAAAAATATACATTCAGAGAAAGATCTAAATTACTAGAGTAAATAATAAGGTTTTGAACAGTTTTTTAACACCCAGAAACATATATATATATTTAATAGAATATGATTTGAAAATGTCTCCAGCATCATTCCCCCAATTTATCAGACATAAATAAAAGACACTCTAATTAAAGATTTTAAATTAAAATTTGGAAATATATTTTTAAAAGACAAATTTAAAATAGCAGAAAAATAAAATAAATGCGTGCAGTCTTATTTCTGAAAAAAAAAAAAGTTGAGGGAAAAAACTATTGGGAAATTCAATTTTTTTTAAACATATCTGTAGATTAGTGGTGTTTAATATATAACAAAGGTATTTTATTAGTCTTATCTCTCAAAGACATGAGAAACAGGGATAAATACTGATGGTTTTTAAACCAAGTGTTTTCGATAATATTTCCCTAGTTAATCAGATTTTAAAAAATCATATTATTAGTGTGTCTGCATGCTTGGAGCATGTATGCAAGAGCAAGTAGATCAAAGAGGCACTTCATAGCATTCAAAACTTTCTGTGTCATAGTTTAGGGAAAATCTTTGTCTTTTCACAGTGTTGTCTCTGAGTGATGTTGTTTTATTACCCAAAATAACTGTGTGATACTGCTCATTTCTTTGCAGCTTTGGTGGTGGTGAGAACGCCTTGGAGGTGGTGCAGCAGGCAAGCCCCTGCAGAGACCAGGGAAAGCCCAAATTCACCTATTTTTCGTCAGAGTGACGCAGTGTCTCAGCACCCTGCCAGTTTGTGCTGCCCTGACTCTCAGCCCACCTTCTCTGAGACAGGGAGCTCTCCCAATGGTGCGCAGAGCATGGCTTATGCTAAATTCCCAGCTCACAGTGAGCCCTTTGTCAGCTGCCCTGTGCAGGGAAATGTGAGGGTTGTGTCACTTCATCTAAAGAGATGCTGATGAAATAACAGATATCGATCTTTTTGTAGCATGTTAGTTTTCAGGTGATGGACACTTTCTAGTCTAGATCTACAAATAGACTCGAGTCTCTGAAAAAACAGCAACAGCAAGATTCAGAGCTCAACTTAGATTTATTAGTTTCTTGCTTCTTAGTTATAGCTAACAAGTTTCTGGTTTACACAGGATCTCAAATTTATCACCTCAGTGAGAATGGTGTTGGGAGCAGGTTCTAGTTACTAGGCATAGCCAGAAGGAATGCACAGAAGAGTATGAAATGGAGTGGGAATGTAAAAAAATCAAAGCTTGCTTTGCTCAAATGCTTTGCTGAAACGTATCTAAGATACAAAATGGAGACTTAACGAGATTTCTTTTTACAGTACATGAAAATGTTGAGTTTCGTGAGACAGCTATAAATAAAGAGGTTGAGTGTTATGACTAGCCATGACAGGGGCATCTGCTGGACCAGACTAGCCAGTAGGTTTTGTCTTTCCTTCTTATGTGCTTTCCTACTGCTGCTGTGCCTCCTTGTCCTCTCCAGTTCCTTCTAACCCTCTGGAAAATGGCAATGGACTTTCAAGTCTGACACACAGAATATCCCCACAAGTTCCAAGACCTGGGTGTCACCAGTAGTAGTCTCCTTGTTAATGTACCGCTGAGTCAGGAGAGAGGGAGGATGTGGAGGACCACCACCATGGCCTCCAGGAACAAGGCAGGAGACAAAACACTGTAGAAAAATTAGCTTTGGTATTGCACCACTCAGAGGAATGAAGCTTTAATTCTTCAATTTCTCTTTTTAATGGGTGGATACGAAGAATAAGGGGCAGTTGCTGGACTAGAGGAGACTATACTACTTTAAAGCCTCAGATTTCTTTCTCCCAGCCTCCTGCTGTTGGCCCAAAGAGTCACAGCCTTCTACCAGGTCCAGCTGGCATCTTCCAGCCCAAGGTGAGGGTCTCACACACCCTTGCCTGTGCAAAATGCCTTCTAACATATTTGCAAGTATATTCAAAATGTTTCTCAAATAAACAGCTACTTCAGGAGGTACGACATGACATTCGAATTATAAACTCCCTGATCCTCCTGTTTCATAAGACAGTCATTCCTTCACCCAAGCCATAGACACACATGCACAAAACACACTTGGAGAGGCTTAATTTTCACAGCACAACATGAACTAAAATTCTGACTGTGGCCAAAATCTGACACAGCCTAGAGGGTCACAATCTCTCCATTGTTCTTTAGCATCCAACATTTAAATGTGTGCTAAAAAAAATACTAAAAACACAGATTATTCCTTTTCTTTGAGAATATACTTTCAGAACAAAAAGCAAAGGAGGTACTAAAAGGGACAGCCAATTAACAAACTGTACTTTGTTATTTAACTGTTTGTAAATATAAAATGTGTTAAATAGTATGCCTGGTAGGACTTGTTGAAACAAGTGTGTGTGTGTGTGTGATAAAGAGTGGGATGGAGGATGTGATTCTATAGAACTGACACAAGACACTGGAGAGAGGATTAGAAGCCACAAGCTGTCTGTGAGACTTCCTTGAAGAGAGGACAGGATAGAAAGATCAAGAGTTTTACACAGTTTTGCTGTACATGTGTTAGCCAGGATACTGTGACTATATGATACAGCCTGGGAGTGCCAGGAGAATATCTTTCATACCAAATGTTTAAATAAAATGCTCACTTCATAAGCAGCTATGATTGTGTTTAGTACTCACTAAACTGATATACTGGTTACATCTAAAGAATAAGAGAAAACCTTCTTTAAAAAAATATTTCAGGAAATATAATTTTGAAATGTGATCTTTCTCACATTTTAGCAGAGCATTTAGATGGAATATGTTTGATCTCTGATTGCCTCTTTCAATTTCCAGAATTATTTTTCCCTCTCTAGAAAGATGTTCCTTTTTGGTGTCTATAGGATTTTCTTGAACTGTCCTCATGCAGCCAAATCCTTCCAAGTGCCCAGTTTGGTGACTGCCCAAAACAGTTCTATCTCACTTTTAGTTTGGCTTTCACACCAGTTTTCTTTTTCTATTCCTACTTTAAGCAAAGTGGGCAAGCAAAGAGAGTCTGAATTATCATAATTTTATTTTGGATTATGTTTTTCATGGAGAGGAACATGGTGGGTTCTTCTGCTGATATTTTGTCCCTTGGAAGCTTCCATGTATATACACTGAGACTGCACAGGCATCCAGTATGCCTGTAAACACTTGCATTGCAGAGCTAAACAATGAAATAGTTCAGACATCAATCACCCTCCTTAATTATGCATTTTCTTCACAAACACACGTTCTTTTCTGTTGTTCACAGAGGATGGCATGTGGGAAATACAGGAAAGACACAGGGAGATCTGTGTTGAGATGAGATCTGTTTGCCACCACCGCCTGGCTCATCACATCTGTTTTGGAGGTATCATTTACCTTTAACAGCAGTGCATTTTAGAAAGTCTTAATTCACTTCTGTCAGGCAATCAGATTGTTGCAAAATATATAAATTCTATATACAAATACCATCAGATGATGCAGCAGGCAATCACTGTGGTAATTAATCCCACATTTTTGTAGTTGAAGTAACAATTCTCATTTCAGGATAGAGTTTGAGTAAGAAGAGCCTATCTATATCTGTAAATGAATGATATCATTATTTTGGGAAATGAAAGTTTAAGCTCTGTAAAACATACAATCCCATGGAGATCTCAGCAGGGGAACTTGTACGTGCAGGTGTTTAATGTGATAAGGTACGTTACCATTTATCTGTGTACTTACAGACAAATATTAACATAGTCATGAATTAAGCTTTTAATCCCCTTTATTATAAATTGAATATCTTTATTTTAACAAACATCAACAATGCACATTATTGTGCTCCAAACTATTCATTACTATTCCCCACAGTGTACCATTACATGATACACCATAATACATGTGTTAATATAATGCCAAGCATCTGCTTGAGTATTCCATAGTATATTTCATTCTCTCCCTCTCTCTCTTTTTGTTTAAACAAAGAGGCAATCTCACAAAAGACACTTTCTATATAGGAAACCACAGAGCCATTCAGCCTCACGCTGGAAAAGGACAGTAACACACTGTGTGCCATTTTCTGACGATTCAGGTTCTAGTCCCAACTCTTCAGATTCCTTGAGAGCAAAAAATAGACTTGGGAACAAAGAAAATATAGAGGTAGATGTGAGGAGGTGGATTTAAGTGATAGTGCTCAGATAGGGTCACCAAAACAATGTGCGAGTAATTTTTCCATGATCTCTGGCTGGCTTTCCTCAGAGCTGCAGTACCAGGACCTGGAACCTGGAGGGAGAATCATTTACTCAAACAAGTAACACCATTAACTTCAGAATTAATTCCTCAGGAAAATTAACTTTGGGTTAGGATCAGAGAGTCACGGAATAGTTAAGGTGACAAAAGACCTCCAAGATCATCAAGTGATCAAAGATTGGGCTTGTGTTTCAGTTTCTGAAACGTATAAACTGAAAATATTATATTAGTAGTAACCCCTGATGTCTTCGGTTTCACAGTAACTCAAACTACCAACTGCAATCTTGTAGTTATTTTCCTTGCAAAGGGATTAAAATCCCCCATTTGGAGTCAACAAAAACATTGAGGCAATATTACTGCCAGCACAGAAAGTGGTACATTTCTGTCTAAACAGCTCTAACTAGCTTGTTTGTTTTCATTTTGGTAGAATTTTTGTTTTTCTTCTAGGAAAGCCTGTTAACAAAAATGACTAATGATTGTGGCATTAAATGAAAGGTTATTGTTCCAAAGACATTATCCCAGAGATCTCATCTACTACTGTACAGGAATTCTGCTGGAAATATATTAGAATAGCTCAAATAAATTGCAGGTAAGCAGGAAGGGAAAATGGATGATGGTATATGGGTTATGTTTTAAAAGCTGTACATTGAGTTTAAACAATTCAGTGTAATCTGCATTATCCCCCAAAAAGCCTTTTGATTGTTTTATTCCTTCAAATATGCCCTATTTAAATATTTTTCAAGCTTTACATATGGTATCTATGTTATTAGCTCTGTAAAGCGTTTACATGTAGTCTCAAAATGCAATCCTCAAGGCACTGTAATTTACAAAGAAGCTAACACTGTCATAATAACATCTTTATCCTACAACAGATCAGAGCTTAAAGTAATATTGCAAAGTAAAACAAATCCCATTAAATAAAACAGAACTACCAGCAACAAAATTACAGGAAGCTGAATCACCCTTGAGAGAGCACGATGGAAGCCAGACTGTGAAAGGTGCTGAAGGAGGATGAAGGAGCAAACAGTGGGGAGTGAAGAGATTACAGACTCAGCTAAAAGTTAAATATACATTGTTTCACCTCTAGGTCTCAGGGGAGAATGAAATCGGACTTCTAAATGTAGCAATTAAAGCTGTTTAGTGACTTCTCTTTGAACGTCAATGGCCACACAACGTCCAGGACTTAAGGGGCAGGTATGTATTTTCTGCATTGCAAGGAACAGACCTTCACTACAATGAACAGTAAAACTGAACAAATAGAGGACTTTTTCCTACAGTTTTAAATCACCTGTGCTAAACCTGCAACATATTAAACATTTCTTGAGTTTCATTAGCAAATAAAGCATGTGTCCCACTGCATGCAAACAAATAGCAAAAAATCACCACAACAGTGCAGGGGAATCATCAGGCTAACCTGCTTGTTAAAAAATACCTGGTACAAACCTATTATTGTAGTGGTAGAGTATTATCAGGTTTTGGGGGAATAAATAGTATTTCCAGTCTATTTTCTGCTATGTAGTTGCACTACTTGTAAGGTGAGCTGTAAGTGCCACCTTTTCCCTCTAACTTTGTGAATTGCTGGCTGGCAACCCCAGGCTGGCTGACCACATTATCCTCTGCAGTCTCTGTACCACATTCAAAACATTCTTTCAAGATAAATACTGCAGGAGAAAATTTGACATGTTTTCTCAAAACTTACTGAGTAAAATTTTAGATTCTGTGAAATATTTTACCATTGACTTCAGAAAGTCCAGGATTTTACTCTCTTGGTGTTTATGTGCAAGTTAAATGATTGGTGCTACTCTCTTTGTAGGTGAAAATAATTTCATCTTGTTCTGAAGACCTAAGATATACAAAAGTGATCCTAAAAAGTCACAATTTGATCTATCTCAATTTGCCTGAACTACATCTCTTCTGAAATTTTTTTTAAATGTAAAATATCCATCACCGCACTGATTAAAATATGGACAAAAATATTATTGTGGAATAAAGAATTCTTTCTCACTGAACTGGGAAGGATTTGGAAAGAAAAGGATCCTTTTAAGTATAAACAATTGACCTTTATAATGACCACTGCCATATATTTAGGACTGCAGACCAGCCTTTTAATATGTTTGTAATGTGTCCCATTATCAACAGTCATTTCTTCTTCAAAGGTGTTTTTTCAGGTTTGAGAAGTCAAAGAAAATCCCAGCTGTCTTGAAAAACTACAGCTTTCTCATTTTTAAAGAGTCACATTCTCTTCCTTGAAATGTTGAAATTTTTGATGAACATGTCCTCTAAAATTCAGAAATAGAATGTAGACAATATTTTAAGCAATTAAATTACAGCACAGTAGCTCCTTGAAATGTGACATTCTCTGTTTTGCACAAATCCAAGCACTTGGTCAACATACTACAGGCAACAAATTTACGATCATGTTCAGCTATCCTTATCTCAGACCTTGAGCAAACTTAAGATCCCTCTGAGTATTATTATGGCATTATTAAATTTTCTTCATTTTCTACATGAAGGATACTCCTCAGACCCCAGTATTTCTGCATCCAAACAGCCTGAGATGAGAAAAACAATGATGTGTGTTTCAAAAAAACCCAAATGAAACCCAAACCACCAAAGCATATAATGAAAACCACAAAAACAATCTAGCAAATTCCCTTCTCTACTCATAAAGATAAGAAAAGGACAAATAAATCCCAACCCACTGCTTTTTTTGCATGAGAAACTGGGTAAGACCTTGGCTATGGGATAATCATATGGTTGAAAGCTGTGAATCCTCATAAAATTTTTTCATCTTTCTGCAAATATTTCTAATCCATTATTTTGCTCCACCAACAATATGCAAACAAGTTAACTTATAAGACCTTCATGAGTAAATAACTCTCATAGAAAAATCCGTCTAGCTAATGGATAACAAATGCAAAGGCTGGAAATAAGCTTTCTTCTGTCAAACTGAATCCAAAGACATGGAGTCTGTCAGTTCAGGACCAGGGAAGGAGTAAATTTAAAACAAATGAAAACATTTTACACTGAAAGAAAACTTGCATCACCATATTACAGTTATGTAATCCTAAATAAAAAATGAATACTACAGCAGTATTGCATATTTGTAAAGAGCAATATTTTAATCCTTTGGGTGAATATTCTTAATGTCTGTGGTAGCTGTGCAATTAGTCCATTGCAAACAAGTTTCTCTGACTATCCTGTAAGACTCTCAGTGGCATTCCTGACACAGAGGAATGTGGCTGTGCATGGGCCAAGGACAAAACCATCCAGTGAAATGCCACAGACACCTAAGGGTCACTGCTGCCTGAGCACCTTCTAACTAGAAGGATGTCCTTTCCAAAGGACGAAATACAAAATTGTTGAATTAATTTTAAAGCAAAATCCCACCATTAATTAACTAGAAAAGTATTTCAAATGTTTTTCCAGTTCATGGACCTTCAAAACTCCCACAACAGAACCTGATTCAAGCTCCTTCTTATGTGTAGGCCATTATATAACATAATACATGATTAATTTTTTAAAAGTTATGTTTGTCGTTCATTGAAGCAGCCCAAAATTTACCAGGGAAGCATGGACCTGAAGTTGAAAACAGAAAACAGATATACTTGTTCTATCTTCAGCACACAGTAGAAAATAGGATTTCATCATCGAGGTCTTCATTACTGAGCACAGGCAAAGGTATATGAGATATGAATAGCTTTGAACTAAAGACTTACAGTCCACCTATACAAATTTCATTACTAGATAATTATCACAATGAAAAAGATTACATTATTTCTAGTCTAAATCTATTTAAGATGAGTTTCCAGCTGCCTGAGCTTTCTCCTTTCCCCTGAGCTATCCTTTCTCCTGTTTTTTCCATCTCATATGGGTACCATACACCCACAGTGTAAAGAAGATCTAGACCAGTAATTCAAAAAGATAATAATTGTACTACATGAGTATAAGAGGCAATCAACATGAGTTGAGTTGGGTTATCTTGACATTACCATAAAAAAATTATCATAATTCCCACTTTCTATTACTGCAGTGTCAAGAGGAACCAAATGATACTGGAGCAGTAAGTTGCAAACTGTTGTAACAGCACATGCCAAACACAGTCACCAATTTGGAGACACGCCATCGGTGTAAGGATGCTAAATAAGGCTGGTGGGGCAGCTAATGTGACCCTGATTTTACTGAGTGAGAACTGAATGATGAAGATCTGTTGAAAGACAAACAAGCAGTTTAAGAGTTCCAGGACTTTCCAAGCCTCTTAAATCTTATCCAGATGTTTTAATTCAACTTATTCTCAAGGTAGTCTCTGATTTATTTTCTCAAACCTATCACTCTAAAATTTTAGCAAAATAAAGGTTTCAACTCATCCTGTGTCTTCACTATGATCAGACTAGTTTTCACTGAAAACACTCTGTCCAAAAGTCCAACTTGGAAAAAGACACTTTTTCTACATGATGTACCTCTTGGCTATTACTGGGGTAGTACATAGAGATTGTGGAAACTCTGCAGCTAGACAATGCCAAACACCATACCTATGAAACAAAAGTGATTAATTTAGCTTTACAAATCACTACTCTGTGCCACTTGTCACATCTTAACTAGGCAATCCTGAACTTTCCATTTGAAAAATGACATTCGAATATGAATTAATTAATTCTAAATTGATTCTCTGAGTAGTGTAATACGTTGTTCTAGTTCCTTTGTTGATGGAGGAATCTGAGACCGAAGTTAGGAACCTCAGTGTCTAGCACATCAGAGCAGTTTGAGGTTAGGTGGCATGATTACCAGTGCTAGATTTAAAGAGGTTTACAACATGATGTTTCCTTCACAGAGACTTTCTGAATAATGCACCAACAGAGTCGGGGCCATTTTTAACAGAAAAAGCTGTCTGGATTTTTTTCTTTTAAACAATATAGAATTGAAAAAATCCCACTAATAACCAAAATGGAATAGGATGTATACATTTTATATATATACATACACACAATATTTCTTGTAGAAAAGTGTGTGCTATTGATGCCTTAAACTGGCTACCTAGAAACAGAGACCAGACAGGAATAAAGGACTAAAGGTGGTATTTATTTGAAAGGCTTTCAGGTGCACACTTCGGGTCCAGAAGTCCTGCCTCAGTGGATCCCAAAATGGATGCCCCAGATCATGAGTGCTTCACACTTTTATAACAATATCAATTCACTAACCAGAACCTAGCCAATGATGTGATTTCCCTCAGCCTGCCCCCCTCTTCACAAGATGCTGGTTTACAGTTCTTGTTTCTAGGTGTCCTTGAAGGGCAAGTTAGAGGTTTTGTTATGTCTATCTTAGCACAGAGAACAGCATAAGAGAGCAGCATTTAACAAGCTACAGGAAACTTCAGTTACACTAGCAGTACAGGATCTGAAAAATATAAAATTTAAAACCTAAGGCATCACTATATTTAACTTTAAAAAAATCTCAATCTTAAATTCAAAGTATATTTGTAAATAATAAACTATCTAAACTGGTGTACACATTAATAAACAAAAAGATTTTAGGCCATGCTCACATTAAACTACAACTGTGCCATCAGTAAATGAACATCAATCGAAATCAATTTAGCTAGGATAAAAAGTCCCCTTCCCCTGCTGCTGCTCATCTGGTGTGCTAACAGCTCCCAGTGATGAAACAGGTGCTTGTAAATTAATTAGCCTACTGAAACACACCTTAAAATGAATTTCCCAGAACACCCTGGCAGTGAGCCATCCTGGTCCCACGAGCTGATCAGTGTTCTGTAAATATTGAGATTTGATAAAGTAAACGCTACTCTGGCAGCAGATGGTTTGGAATGCTCTGTTGACATTGCCTGCGATTACTTGGATATGAAGACTTTGCTTCTCATAGACCTCCTTTGGGAGCCACTGGAGGACTTGATCCCCTCTCCAGCTATTTGCCTTCTAATTGAAAATCCTTATTCCCAGATGGAGCATAATGCTACTGCTTCAGGCGTCTAGCTCTGCACTGCTTGACTGTTGATACATGGGTAATTGCTTTCAGTAATGCAGGTTAAATGTGACATTTAGTGCTTAATAAAAATCATCAAGGCCAAAGCCGTTTATCATTCTTACACTTGGGCTGTCAGTTCTAAAGGAATTTTCAATTCATTTGAATTCTTGCTGAAGATGCAAGCAGCTTCACCCTGGGAAAGGGAGAGAGGCTGGAACCAAACTTGGGCATTTTTCTGCTCTATTTCTAAGACCTGTTTGCTAACGAAACCCCTTTAAAATTAACCTATCAAACATGGAAACTACCTGCCTTTGTAGTTAGTATGTTGGTGAATAATATATAATCAGCAGCCACTGCGTACACAAAGCCCAAAAATCAGATGCACTACACTGCACCTTCTGTGGGTGGCTGGAAGCTGAAAGCTATTCCTCTTGTAGAATCATGCAGAAATGTACCTGAAAGGAAATGGATGGTGCTGAATTGAGTCATTTCAAACTCTAAACATTAAAAAAATGAGGAGGGCAAAAGCATCCCTGTCTTGGTAGGCATGGCAGCCTCACTTCACTGAGAGTGTTCAGGATAGTTGCTGAAGTGCTTTGTTTTATGGGGGTTTTCTGGTTTGTAATATGATCATTCCTATTGGGGCAAACAGAGTAACATTCTCATTAAGGATTAGTGATCTGATAGGAGGGTAATGCTGCATTCCATAAAGCTTCAAAAGAAGGGATTTTAAATGAGGGTAGACTGAAATCTGCCGATGGAGCAGTAACAGTGCAGTAACATCCCTGCTTTCTTGTCTTGCCATCATTTCATAGGCATGATCTTTGGAAAGGGTATACAAACCTCTGAGTTGTGGATAGGCACATCAACATTTAAATCATTCCTACTCCCAAAGGTTCTTTCCCTTAATTCAGAGATTGCTTCTTCTAATTTCTGTCCTTTTTTTCCAGAGAACTGAAATAAGTGGCTAGCTAACTCTCCATCATGTTTGCAGGGACTTTTAAGACATCTCTTGCTAGACTTTGGAACAGTTCAAAGGGAGACAGAAGCACTGACCTTTGTGCACTAGCCAGTTTGACAGGATGGGGGCACAGGAAAGATTAAAAGGAGATTATTTGTCAGAACAGCATCCTTTGGTTACCATGAACTTTTACTAACACCCTTCTGTAACAGCAGAATCATATTTTTCATATTAGAAAATTTTGATAAATTTTTTTTTTTTTAACAATAACACAAAAGCCCCCAGGAAATTAATCCATATTTTTGTCATATGGAACTTTATCTCTTCATTTCATAGAATTTGGAGCACGCCTTGGATGATAGTTTCTGTGTGTCTGCTGTAATACATTATCACTTTAATAACTAAGGCAAATCTGGGCATACTGATGACTTGGACACCTGAAAGCCAACACAGTTAAGGAAGTGATAATTTAATTAAAATTAAAGCAGTACTAATTAAAATTAATAGTAATGGGAAAAAAGTATTTCTCCAGATGCTGTTAGTGATCATATTAACTTCAAGTCCATAACCTCACCCTGAGTGAGCAGTTTTCATAAATTTCAGCTTCTCCTTTTGGAAGAAGCTTTCATTTTCCCCCTTGCTTAATTCATTTTGTAAAGCTCAGTCTCTCTTCTCTATGTCTCCATTACAAACAATAACTAAGCCTTTTAGTTTCCAGAATTCATTACCCCTCACATTTTGCTCATCATGTTAGATTGTTTGCCTCACCACGGAAAATATAAGAATTTTGAGCTCACCCCTGCTATAGAAGAATCCTTGCAAAACTGAATTACTCCACTTTTGAGCAAGCAGACTTGTGTGCTTACCAGACAGCCCACACAGAGAGCCTGGCAAGTCAGAGCAGGAGAATCATTTCAGCTAAATATGACTTCTACAGAAAGTAACAACTTCTTGTAGACATCTGAGGGCACATGAATAATCACTTCTCCACCCACCTTTTTTTTCAGGAGTAGCTGGAAACAAGCCCATTTGTTTTTGAGGTACATAATCTAGTACCTCCATTTGTATTAACTACCTAGATACCTTCATTTGTATTAAGTTTCTAGTGTAGGATTCTCCACAGAGATTCTGCACTGCCTAAAAGATGTGCCGTGCCTCTGCTCTGCCTTCCCCTGTTCTCCACTGCCCACCTGGCCCTCTAACATACATGCCTAAATCTAGAGTTGCCCACTCTAAACCAATGCAGAAAAATACTTGATATAGAAGTATTCTGGAGAAACACAGAAATAAGTATTTCTCCTTCTCATAAAAAAAGCAAAGAAGCTCCGCTGTGTTGTCCATAGAGAGGTCCAGAACAGATCTTAGATTTAGGGAGGTATGGCTCTGTCAGCACTCTTACTGCTGACTATGACACTTCCTAAATTCTAAGGATTAAATTTAGCAGAAGATTGTTTGCTGTAGAGACTTTGCTCTTTTTCCTCTGTGCTGGAATACCATATATTAGGAACTCCCCTTGGGAAAACAACTTTAAAAAAAATATAGTGGATGCTAAGTAACTTAATGGATAATAAAGTGCCTTGCGCTTCTGGGATTGCTATTTAAGGAGCAACCTGATGTTTTATGTAAAATAAGTATTGCAGTCTTGGGACCTCACCCCACATTTCTGTAGGATTAACTATAGGTAAAGCACTTTTTCCCCAATAAGAGCACACATTTCTATGAGTCATTAACAAGCTCCCACAGGACAAATGGTCTTTTTTTGCTGCCATCTCCTCAACTCTCCCATTCCTCTCCCAAAAATTAGGAGCTCCTAAGTAAAGAATAGTAAAAAGAAAATCAGTAATCAAGTATCAATACAGGCTGGGGATGAAGGGATTGACAGCAGCCCTGCCAACAAAGGCTTTGGGGTGCTGGTAAATGAAAAACTGGATATGAGCTGGCAGTGTGCACTTGCATAGGAGGCCAGCTGTGTCCTGGGTTTCATCCAAAGCCAGCACGGCGAGGGAGGGGATTCTGCCCCTCTAGTCTTCTCTGGTGAGACCTCACCTGCAGTGCTGCATGCAGCTCTGGGGTCCTCAGCACAGGACAGACGTGAACCTTTTGGAGCAGGCCAAGAGAAGGGGCACAAATATGATTAGAGGGTTGGAGCACCTCTCTTCTGAAGACAGGCTGAGAGAGCTGGGGCTGTTCAGCTGGAGAAGAGAAGGCTCCAGGGTGACCTTATAGCAACCTACTAGTACCTAAAACAGGCTTGTAAAAATGATGGGGACAGACATTTTAGCAATGCCCGTAGTGACAGAACAAGTTTTTAAACTGAAAGAGGAAAGATTGAGGCTAGATATGCCCTAATTTTTTTTCAAATGTGGTGGTGAAACACCAGAACTTGTTTCTTAAAGAAGTCGTGGTTACCCCATCCCTAGAAACATAATTGCCAGATTGAACACAGCTCTGAGAAAGCTGATCAAGTTAAATATGTCCCTGTGCATTGCAGGGGGATTAGAGTAGGTGGCCTTTGAAGGTCACTTCCAACCCAAACTAATCTATGATTCTGAAAATGCCTCTTCGCCACATAGGCAGTGGTGCTAAAGTGCAGAATCAATTAGTTAAATGTACCGATACCAAAAGTTATTGGTAAAGGCTGTATTCTGCCTTGACATGGGGCACTAAAAATTCCTTCTGCACCCAATGTCAAAGAATGTTTTCATGGGAACTTCAACTACCTTTAGAAGCAGTGGGAAAAAAGTAATACTCATACTGTTCTCTTCATAGCTGCACAGAGGGCATTGTTATAATCTATGAAGGCAGCTGTATCTAACCATAAATATTGGGCTAGAAGCTCATTTCCAAAAATGATTCAGGAGAGGAAACAAAAAGTACAAAAATATATTGGATACTAGGCACTCTAAAGGAAAAAACATTATCTACCAATCTTCACTTGCTACTTTATTCCTTGTTATACAGACCTATATTCGTGTTTCAAGATGAAACCCTATTTTCAGAATAGCTTCTGTCTTTGGGATCTTTAGAGAAAAAGTCTCACAGTGGCTGGGCAGTGGAAGCAGAAAATGGGAAATGGTTAGAAGTGGGAACCCATTCCTTCTACATCCTCTTAGGACAGTGCCAGCAGATTGAAGTAGGTGGTCATGGCGCCCCAGGAACCCCAGTTATCTTACTCAAAGCTGAAAGAAACAGTTATTTCAAATAAGTAAAGAAGAAAGGTTGAAGAAAGGCTCATTTAGATTTTGTCCTTGTCACTGGCTTGGTTGAAGAAAAAACTCCTTGAGTAAAACTTGAACTCTCCTGACACAAAAGAGAAAATTACTTCACAATATTCCTACCAATATGAAGAAAATATTCATCTTGCCTCGTTTCTCCATGTGCTCGGTGATCACAGCCACAGTAAGTTAAATACAATAAATATAGGAAACGTTCATAGAATGGGAAAGCATTCTACCAATGAGAGGTCCCACTTTAGTCTCCAAGCAGCTCCTGTTCTGCTTTGGACGGGCCAGCTGCAGGTTTGGCGAGGCAGGCAGGAGCAGTAGGGCCGCCTTCATTACCGCACTCGGCAGAGACCTGGAACTGCTACTGTTATTCAGAAAAGACACATTTGAAAGCCCAGGGTAGTTCATTACAAAAAAAAGGTTTGACTGGGACAAGGCAGTCAGTTGGAAAATGGTGTGTTAATAGAAATCATGGATCTCTCACCTGTGTGAATGTCCCTTCCCGTGGTTTAAACTTTACTTTGAATTCAAGCTCTGTTTAGACTTGACTAGTAAGGTCTGAGGTGACAATTCCTCTATTCTAATTGATCACAAGTCTAAATGACCTACTTTGGTCCAACATTTTGTTCTCTTTCTAGGCGTGGTATGAGTAGTGACATTCCCTCATTTAACACTGATTGGCTTCTTTCAAGGCTGTATGTGCATGAGCCTGGAGTAGTAGAGCACCACGGAAGAAGCCTTTGTGGCTTATTGTCAACTTTCTACATTTTTATCTATCACCATCAAATCCTCTGAAAACCCACAAGACTCCCTGCAATCGACTTGGTCTGTAAGGCTTATCCCTTAATTTTCCTTATCAGCTTTCTTCAGAAGTTACCCCTAAAAAACTCTTATGCTCTTATTTTATTGTCTGCCCTAAGCATCTCCTCCTCAACTTTCCTTCCACCATCTCTTGCTTTTAACTTAAATATCTTTAGGCAACATTAATCTCCCTATGATCTGGAAGCAATTTCTGGTCTATATGTCTCATTCAACTTTGAGAAAATTACTTCCAGGACTCTCTACTTAGGGGTTTTGAGATGCTGATCTTTTTCTGTCTTCTTCAGACTTATGGGTTTTGCACTTCCTCTGCATCATCAGTCCTTTTATTTTCTTAAATTCCAGATATGCACCCAGGCTGCATATTTATACATGCAACTAATTAGTGTCTTTATTAGCAATATAGGGTATGCATTTTAATTTAGTGTAATATACATACACTTAACACACCTAATAGTGCAGGAGAGGTGCCTGCCATGATGCTTCATACATGATACAATTAGAACAGAGATTTCCCTGAGTATTAGACAGATATTCCAATTTCACCTCAACAATGCACTGGCATGAGACCTCCATGCACAAGTGATTGAGACAGGGTTTACAATTTGGGTGGGAGAAGGAGTTAGTCCCTTACATCATCATTTATTTTGACTATGTGACTGTCTCCTGACTAATTCCACTTCTGGTTCCCATCATTTAAACTCCATGACCTAGCCTCTGGCAGTATATTCAACCTCATCTACCCAGTAGTAGGCCCAGCTTTGACTCTAAGCAAAAATAGTATTTTAAATTTGTTAATAATGAATTCTCTCTTTTTGAAAGAATACAAGTAACTGGTTCTGAAACAAGGAGAAATTTTGCAACACTTTTTGATGATGAAACACTTTTTTACAAGTTTTTAGTTCAAGGTGGCCTGAACAACTGTTTTCAAGATTATCACCAATGTTACATTTTCAGAGAAGATGTCTCATGTCTGTATATTAAGCTGGCAGAAGTATGTTTGACCACTACTTTTGATTCTTTTTCCTAGAAAGCAAAAGAGAAGGCTCTCACCACAGGTTGGCTGCCATTACTGTGGGGCTACTGCTGATAACACCCTCCCCCAGAATTACTTCAAAACTAGTTTTCAAAGATGAAGATTTTATGTGGTAATAGCCAAGGGGAACTGAACTTCCTTCTGCAGTAGTCATTGTGTGGAAAAAAACACCATTCTTCATAACTGAAATGTATTTAGATGTTCCTTATGTAAAATATGATCTATAAACAGTACGTTTTCTATCCTCATCAAGCAGGATTTTGGTGGATGGCCCCTGTGCATCTGCCTGCTTCTTAATGCTATGTTGATGTTAAAGGAGTTTATTTTACTGATTTTTGCTAATAATATGTAAATCTATTTCTACAGCTGTTTTATTGTGAAGTAAATCAGTTGCTCAAGGACTTCTTTCTTAATTTAGGCTAGTGACATGTATAAGGTTCTTAAATCCATTTTGAAATAAATACTTGAAACATGAAAAATAAAGGGGAGTTTTTCTACTGCCTCTTAAAGCAGGAGTTTGGTCTATTATTATCATCAGTTTCTGACTTTTTCATTGTGTTTGAACAGGTTTAATATGAGTTTTTAAGGGCTGTAAAAAGTCTTGAAATTTTAAATACTCTTTTAAATTCTGACATATAAGAAAGATCACTATTATTATAAAAGAGAGTTAATTATATTTGGTCTATATTAGAATTATACAGATAAAATTCTCTATCCATGTGATAAAATAAGATGTTATTAATCAACACCAGACACTGTCCCAGCAGGATAATTGTATGGTCAGTAGAATGAAACAAAAAAGTGTGTATTTCCAAATCTGGAAAGGATTGTCAACAGCAAGCGCTAAACAATTGCTGAAAAGGAAAAATATAATACTGTTATTATGGTTTTTAATTAAATATTCCTATCCATTCTATATTTTAAAATATGGTTGTATCTAAAATGTTAGGAGGAATTATTAATGCTAGGAAGACATACTGATTCATTTAAAAAATTGTGCAAATTTAGAATCAATTAATTATGACCCACAGTCCCTAGCCAAGGATATAACTGATTGCATCTGAAATGCAGTTTAGTCTGAAGTTTCTAATATTGTAATAAGCCAAATCTGGGTAGGCTGTCACAAGCACAGGATGCATTTGATTTATGCACAGATTTCACATACGCATTAATAATTTACTAACAGATCAATATAAAAATGGATTTGGGAATGGATGCTTACCTTTACTGTACAAAATAATAACCCAACGCTTTTTAGAAGGAAGGGCTGAAATGCTGCTTCAGAACTGAAGGAGCCTGGCAGGAACACAGAAGTTTATACCAAAATAAAGGGCACAGGGAGAATATCTATAATGTAAAGCATGTGCAGAGACAAGTCCTTCCTGCCTCTGGAAAGGCTTCAAAAACTCTGAACATTTTCAAGGGAAATCCCACCAACACTGTGAAACTAAATACAATTATGCATTGTGGTGATAAAATAGGAAGTTATTAATCAAAAAGAAGACGCTATCCAAGTAGGTTAATTGTATGGTCAGTGGAATGAAACTAAGAAAAGTGAGTCTTTTTTCAAATCTGGAAAGGACTGTCAATAGCAAGTTCTAAACAATAACTGGAAAGGAGAAGAGTTTTCGTGGCTTTAGATTTTCACCAGCGTTTTGGACTGGATGAATTTAATGCGGCAAGCACTATGTTAACCTTTTCCATCCCAAAAAAATTTAGGAAGGGCTTATTTTGGAGCAACAAATTTTAAGTTGGTGTGATGGATATGGTTACAGAAGACTAAGTCATTGAGCCACACCCTAAAGGAGGTTAAGAACATAGAAAATATGAATCAAAATATCTGTAAGGTCTTTAGCAAGACTGAGAAAATTAATTCATAAAATGTCACAGGCAGGGGATTACAACCAGTACCAAAAGACAAAGAAAACAAAATATCTGGAGGAATTATGATAAGTGGATCTGGAAAATATGAAATTACAATACAGTATAGAAGTCACCTAGAGATAAATATGTTTAATAATAAATCCTGTAAGACCAGAAAGATGGACCATCTTTCCACTTACCAAAAGTATTTGGGTTTTCTATCCTGACCTCCAAAGATAAATTCAAATATGTAATTTGCCTGCTAGTAATGATTGTGTAGTCCAAAACTACTGAGTTCTTGGTTCATCTAAGTTAATATTTTTTGCTTGGTTTTCAAACTGTTCATACAAATGACAGAAATACCACTGGCCATATTTGCTCATAATGACATTTCAGCAGAAATATGTCTAAAGAGTTTAAAAAAAGGTGAACATCTGTACATTTCATTAACCAATTGCAAATGTATGCCAGTTTAGACATCTCATTTCTCTGATTCTGATGATTAAACACTACTAAACACACTGTAGTAATAAGTGTTGCTATCACCATACTGAGAATGCTACTGACATTCCAGACTCGATCAGATTCAAAATGACCATGAACTACACAAGGTTTTCCCTGATTCAAGGCAGACCCTTGGGGGAGAGCTGTGCTTGGTGCAAGTTAATGCAGCAGTTGACTATGATTAAGTCTTTATGTTTTGAAATAAAGAAGACATTCACAAAGCAAACAGATCTTTCCTGTTGTGAAGTTGTCCTGAGGAACCCCTGGGAAAACAGGTGGCCAGAATTAATGATTAGATGAGGGCCAAGGGAAGGAACACCTCGGGGTGACGCAGTTGAGGGCTGTGTGGCTGATTTCCTCCAGACTCTAGAACTGTGAACACTAGGAGGGAGACTTATGGTCCTCAGAGCTAACCTCTTGTACCAAGCTGCAAAGTTTGCTTCTGAAGTTTCTGAGTTTGAGCTGTCACCAATCTTCTCAAATCAATACTTTTACAGGTGTATCATCTTTCTTTTGCTTCTGTGGTGTGAGTGTGGTTTGTTTGGGTTTTTTTTTAACCTTATGCTGTTCTCTGTCCTCATTCTGGTTGCTACGGCTTGGTTTGGAAGAGATCTTAAAGATCATCTAGTTCCAACCTCCCAACCACAGGATACCTCCCTAAACCAGGTTGCTTAAAGCCCTATCCAACCTGGCCTTGAATGCTGCCAGGAATGGAGCACCCACAGTTTCTCTGGGCAATGTGAGCTCATCTCCCAGACTGTGCTCATGTCTGGAATTACCCTGACCTGGGCACAGTAACTTGCACTTCAACTGCTTGTTGAACTCCAGGAGAATCTGTGGGCCCATTTCTCAAGTTTGTCCCTTTGCATGGCATCCCATCCTTCTGTTGTGTCAGATGCACTCAACATGCTCAGCTTCATGTCATCTGCAAATTTGCTGAGGGTGCACTCAATCCCACCGTCTTTGTTATTGAAGAAGCTACTAAAAAGTCCCAAGACCGAGCCGGAGTTCTTATCCCTGGCCTCCACCTGGACACAAGGTTGTTGACCAAAACTCTCTGGCTGCCAGCCAACTCCTTATTCACCAAAGTCCACCCTCCAAATTCAAATCAATTTGGAGTCACGTGAGACCATGTTGAAGACTTTGCAAAAATCTGGATAGATGACATTGGTCAGTCTGCCCTTGTCAGCTGTTGCAGGCACAGAGGTGAGTCTCGCAACCTGCAGTTTCCTGGGCTTTCCTTTCTATCCTTTTCAAAACCAGCAGTGATTCTCCCTATCATCTCCAGCAGGCAGTCTGTTTGCTCTAGCTTTGGTAGAAAACAAGCAAAAGACTCAGTCTGGCCTTTTCTCCCCAGTCCTTGCAATGGTGGTAAGTACCACTGCTGTAAATGTCAGCTTGGGACAGCTGCCAGGATTCCCACTCATCTCCAGGCAGGTCTGGGTCTTGGTCTCTGTTGGTTCCCTCTGCATGCCCTGCTGCTCCAAACTGCCTTGGACCAGGAGAAACCTGAACCAAATCCTCTGCCTTAACATTCCAGAGGAAGCGGCTGCTCACTCCCTCTCCTTATGAAATCCCTTGGGTGACTCTTGCCAGATGATGCAGCAACACCAAATTCTCTGCGAGGAGCTCCCCTTCATAAGGCACCACGGAAAGTAGAAACCCACCACAGCATTATTTGTAACCAGGGAAATTCGAACAACCTTTTATCCAGAGTTTTCTGATTGGTATCTTCAAAGATAAGGAAATATCATCCACATGGAAAAGTCTGGAAGCTCCAGCAACCCCAAATATAGCTGACTTATACAAAATATTAATTTTTAAATCTGATTCACCATTATTTTCTGTCACATCTCATTTGCCTAATCCAGAAGTGATATTTTGCTGGAAGAAATACACAGCTCTCTTAAGCTAAATTATTAGGAAACAGAGAATATTATAAATGCTTGATTCTCTGAAATGTGTTGTGTGAGTTTCACAGAGCTATAATAAATGTTTTTGTATTGCCATATACATGATAATGCTTTAAATGAGTCCATAGTAGCTCATAAAAACATTTTCAATGGTTTTCTGTAAATTCTGTAGGATCAAAATTAGTAATTTCATTACATATTTCTCTTTCTCAAGGGATTATCTTACAACTGCAGATTTTTAAAGGATTTAAGTCTACTCTGAAGATTACTGTTTCAGGAATATCTAGATATATTAATTTAGAAGTTGTGTCTTAAAAATTGTATTTTTCAGGATTTTTCACTGTCTTTAGAATGTAAAGTAACAGAATTATGTGTGTGTTCATTTTTGTTACACCCCAGTAGATTTTTCAAGTATTATCCCTGTGGTATTCTGACATCATGTGTGTGATATTTAATTATTTGTAAACATTCTGTGGAAAAAATCAGAACCATGTAGTTGGATCTGATTCTATTTTTTCACACTCAGATAAGCATAGATTTTCACTCATAATGTCATTCTGTTTTCTCCAAAATTACTGTGTTGAAGGGTTCTTACAAGACTTGTCTGCTGTTTATAGAGAGAGTTGATTTACCACAGGAAAAGTCTCTGTATTTCTCCCTCCACATATTCCTTCTTGCATTCTGCAAGACTGAAACTCAAGTGAAAATCTTTTTTAATCCCTGCGTGAAATGACTGTTTTCTGTAGTAAAATTGCTAAGGAGTATGATGATGAGTAATAAAATATGAATCTGTTTTTACTTTGGTCTAAAAAAAAAGAAGTCTTACTAACAAGGAAAAAAGACTTCTAGGGCTGGGAATACAAACAAACAATCCAGAAATTTCAGTTGAATTTTGTGTATAGGGCACTCAAAGAACAGTTCATATATTCATATATTCTATGTCAGAATATAATACATATATTATNAAAGATTTACAGGCACAATTCTGATAATAAACAAACTTAATTTTAGGTAGATCACGGAAAGTCCACGGCTTAATTTAGCACAGCATGCTAAAGCATTAGACCAGACATCAAGACTGGTAATATGTGATGGATGGTGTCTGAGCAACACTTTTCTTCACAGCCCACCTAGCCACCAGGTTCTACCCACCAAAATCCACAGGTCTCAGGACCTAAGAAAATCCCGTTTGCACCAAGTCACTAGCTTCATGATACTGCATTTTTTACTATCCTTGTGCTTATTAGAACAAAAGCCCACTGCTAGCTAAAGCATTGTGAGGACTAGTCAATGCTACAAAATCCTTAATTTATGTCCTGCCCTTTTTTTAGGTGATCCAAATACTTTATCTCTCAGTTAAATCTGAGAAAGGTTTGGGTGGGCACAAAGTGCTGTGCTTTACTTGGCCCAAGAACCAGGAATCAGCTCTAGAAGCCCACACAGTTTAATAGCATGGACAGATCCCTACCTTCTCTGATAGTCTAAGTGTGTTAGGTGAGCAGGAGATGCCTATGCTGACAGTTAAATGGACCACATCCTATGACAAAAGTCACCTTTATGGGGTTAAACTTTCCCCCCCTATGTCAGGGCTGCCATTAGGAATAGTTTGTGGAATGTACTATCCCCTGGTCCATGCAAGGCTCATACTACAGCTGATGGTGGGACAATGACCCAAACTGTGGCTTGGCTTTGTTCTATGTCTAAACATAGCAATACCTCTTTCACACCATAGAAGCCCTAACCAATCTTACCCTAAGAAACATAGTGACATTTCCAGCATGATGGATTTTGTATTAAAGGCAAAATTCCCCTGGGAGAAGAGAGAGAAACTGTAACCAAATGCCTCATAATTCAAACCTTCATACATAAAACGGAAAAGCTTTAGTCATCCCCTTACTAACAGCTGCACTGTTTCTGTGTACCATAGCTGCAGACAGAAGTTGGAATTTCTGAATGTAGCTTAGAAGCCAAGAATGCTTCAGGTATCTCTGTTGGGACCTGTACCCAAAAAGAGGTTAACAATTGGATTGCCACTTGCGTGTTAGAAATCTGCAGTGGGGGAATCTGAAGGTTCAGGATCCACATTAGGCTGATGATACATATGGGAGTAGCCTAATAGCAGGATACAGTAGGTTTGTAACGAGTTAATTTTATTCAAAGGAAGTGAAATGAAAACGAGATGCCTGTTTCATTGCTGTAAACCTGGTATTACGGTGAAGCATGCTGCCAAATACAGATAATTAGCTTTTTGGTTATTTCTCTTCTGTTATCTTTAGAACAGAGAGATGAAATCTGTTTAGTAGGTTCTTCTGAAGGCTGTAATACAATTCACCATTTTTTCTGAAAGGTTATATCATGGATGATTCCATCAGCATAAAAGCTCAATAGAAAGCATGTTAAAAAGTCTCCAGTCAAGTTTAATGCAAAATAACAAAAAGCATTTAATATTTAAGCAAAATATTTTAATATTTTAATATTTAAGCTTAATGTTTAGAATTCAGGTTGTTCTAGCTGAAATATCCAAGTACTTCTACCAAATCTCATGATAAGTCACCAATAAAGATTTAACTGCATTAAATTACTGCACACTATTTTAAATACCCTTCTCTCAAATTTCTCTCACCTCACAATGAGACAGGTAGTTTCCTGGCTACAGTCAGAAATACCCAGTTTTACTGAATTTATATCTTTGGTGTTCACTGCTTCATCTCAGAGACAAATGTTTCTTGATGTGTAAATGTTATCCTATGTAGTTGAGAAAAAATAAATCAGTTTTCCTTTAAGGAATAAAACATATATAAAGCTGCAACGTAAATAAAGATGAATTGCTGTTGCTGTGGGAACCATAACTTCGAATATCCTCACTATTGTACATTTAAATTCTCTACCATAGTGTTGCATTAACTTTTTTTCTTTTTTTGCATTACATTTATATCTAATGTGATTCCATTTCCCACTCTTTACAGATGCAGATTAGCTACTGTAATGTTCCTGATGCAAAAACTGTTTTTGGTAAATCATATCAAAATGTTTCACGGAACTCACTGAGAAGTGTTGATATATGGAAATTGGTCTTTTAAAAAATTCTTCCTAAACCCCAATTGCATATTTCGAAGAGCACTCCCCCCTTTTTCTATCACCACTTCCCATATATCTGAAAAATTAAAGGGAATGGCACATTTGTGACATTTCAAAAGGAAAGTTCCTACTATCACTGGTAATAAGCATTTATAATGCTTATTATAAATACACTGTAAAACATGTTAGAGTAAACTAAACAAACAAATATTAGTAATAAAAGCTAACATCTTGCCAAATTTATCAGGCTTGCATTGATAATGAATGGTAACGATCCTGATATATGAAAACTCTGCACAGATTTGGAGCTTATGCATAAGAAAGTAATCTTAGATTATCATTTGTGACCAATGACATATGAACCAACAATTGACTGTAAACTTATTATGGTATTGAATGTATGCATTTAAAACATGTTGTGTGGTATAACTTTCACTGGAAACTGTCTCTCCATTGTTAGATAAACCATTTGGAAATTTTCTCTCGTTTCTCTAGTAATTTCTTGTCATTTTGGCTTCTTTCAGTTCAGAAAAAGATAATAACAAGTTAATTCCAGATAAGAGTCAAAATTTTTAGGTACTACATGGATTATTTTTATAATGAATATAATTGCCATTGTTTAGATTAAAGTACTTAGGGACAAATAGAGTAGGTTCCAGAGAGAGTATTACAAGCAGGAACATTAAAATTAGGATAGAGCATAGATCAATAGTACTTAAGGGACTGGTTGCTTTCAAATAATTCACATGAGAGAGGTTAAATTATAGCAATAAATTATATTATTGCAATGAACAGTACTGGTAACAAAAGTTGAGAGCACTGTATCAGCTACTGCTCAGTTCATACCAAAATATTTTTCCCTTATTAAAAATCTCACAAAGTTATTCTGCAGTGGAAATGAGGCACAGCAGTAAAAAGCAGAGTGTTTTGTTCCTCACTGTAATTGAATAGGAATGGCTCTGCACTTCTCTTTTTGCAGTGCTGCATTTGCTGCTGACTTCCTATGGAATTGTCTATGGGTTTCGGGTCTGATCTGCTTGTCCAAAAGCCATCTATGGCAGGTATTCCCACTGATTTAAATAATCTAATGACATGCAAAATAATATTAATGAAACCAAAACAAAACAAAAGCCTTGTGGAAGAGAAGGCTCTACTTGAAACTGTTTACAAGGAGATGTGGGTGAGCAAACATATGTGTGTATATATCCATGTCTGCATATATATATTTACACAAGCACAAGTATGCATTTCTACACTGAGCACCTACAGAGAGGCAAAACAATGCACATTTAATTGAAGGCATCATTAAAGAGAGTATATGTAGGGAAGAAATGAGTATATTACACACGTCTGTAATTTGAAATTGATCACAAGTCATTCTTAGACAATCCATTTATTACAGTGTCTTGCTAGCTCTGACTTATATTTATAATCTATCAAGCACTTAATCAAAATGTTACACAGCTTTGACAGAGAACTTTCCTATACTCTACAGGATATGACTGTAAAATGTCTTCCTTTCTTTGACTGCATGATTGAAAAATCAAGCTTTGAAATTTTATTTTAATAACATTGTTAAAGGTCTGTGTATTTCATTTCATTGTCAAAGTCTAATAGAATAATAAACCTTGATATTTCATCAGCCTTAAGTGTTTTCTTTTTTCTCTCTCTCTCTT
>VZTN01015758.1:0-53980 GCA_013400515.1 Erpornis zantholeuca | reverse complement strand
TGGGAAAGTTCTGTATTTTTTTTAGTAGAAAATAAAGATTATTTTCCTGCTGCAAATTTAGATCCAGATCCAAACCACCACAAAATCCGAATATTTAAATGTACATGATGAATCAGTCTGGTTTTGTCATTGTAGACCATTTGCAACATACTGATCTGACAGCAAATTTTGATTTTGACATCCAGCACAGTGATATTTGAGGATTATTCATAATTTTTACCTTGTATTTCATTTATTTTCTGAAATACTGAGGGAAGGGGGAGTGCATCATCTCAACAAATACTTGAGGAAATTTTGGGGAAAAGTGGCAAGTTATCTAACAGTCCCACTGGATAAATGATTATCTAAATAATATATATACAAGATAAGTAGTAATAAAGAACTTTACAGATAATATGGTATATGCACAATTGCAGTGTCAAATAGTGCTAGACATACCTTATAATTCCCAGTTTAAGAAGTACGCCAGTACCAAATGATAATGCATTTCTGAAATGAATCCCTTCATTTCCTCCAAGGAAAACACAGGTTTAAATTCCATTTACAGTTCAGGCAGAATGTTTTTCTTCACTTTCTCCATGTCAAAGAATAAAGGAGAACTTAAATTTCCCTTACCTGATGTGCATATCCAAAGTTCAGTCATGAAATTGCAACATTACAGAAAAGATGGACGTTTACCACATTCATGAAAGCTTCATTCTGTTTTGACAGTCAGAAAGTTTTGGGTTTAATTCCAGTTTGAGGACCATGAGCATACCACATAATATCTATGAACCTAATTTTTTTTAATCCACTAAATTAAATTGGTAGCATCTTTTTTTGGTATTGCATAGCTGAAGATTCTGAAACAAGTTCTGTTTGGGTGAACTTTACTGTGGAAGAAATCCATTGACTTCAAATGCCTGACAAAAGGATCATGGCCTGCAGAAGGTTTTTATGTTACTTTAATCAGAATTAATGAAGTAGGAGGTGGCCTTTAATATTTTCATGGTGACATAATGTGATGGTGAAATAGTAACAGATACAGACAAAAACATCTAAGACATCTTACTTCTTGCTCTGTGCTTAATCCAAATGGCTTTAGGAGAACACATGTGTTTCACTTCTTCCACATCCATCAAATTTTGAGTGTCTTATGCATGAATTCTGTGAAAACAGTTTTTCACAGCCCTGGGAAAAAAATTTCATGAAAAATCTCAGCAAATTAATACATTACTTCAATTTCATTGAATTTTCATAAACTCATTTTACACATCTGCACAGACCTACAAAATTTTAATGAAAAATTAACTGCTCATAAACTGTTGCTGTGTTTAACAGCATTCACTTATCTTATAAGAGGAAATGGGACTGCTCTGGGTTTTTTTCTGGATTGATTGTATGTGTATATTTAGAAATTGGGGAAGGGGGGAAAAGGGAAAATCAACCAAAAAAATGCATATGCCAGTAAACCTTTTATAAGAGTGAAAAAATTACAATATTTAAGCTAAATTTTTTTTTCTTTGCTTTTAGGCAGCAAACCAGTAACCAGTCGTCTCCCATGGTGCCTGATTTTCTTGACAAACAAACTAAAAAGGTATTACTAAGTTTATATTCTAAAACAACATCACATTATAACTTCAAATTCCTGAGTCCACAGTTCTGCAATGTGTTCGTGGCTGCTTGGCATAGTCATCTGAACATGAAACCATTAGTGATGTTTTGAAGTCTTTGAGACAAAAGCCTGCTTGCTAAGAACTTTAGTTCTGTAGAGAGACAGGGAGGTACAGTGAATAAGAGAATCAAAAGGCTGGAAATTTGCTGCTGAGAATAAATGCTAGCTGCTCCCTGAGGTGATTTGTCTGTGCACTTCACTTTCTACAGATGTTAGAGACTCTTTTTTAGTAAGGACCTGAGGTTCTTTGGTAGCACTTTGATATCCTGCTCGAATTCAATATGTGAAATGGAGGAGTCGCTCTGTGACTTGGAGCACAGCATAGTCTTTGAAGTCTGATCCAATTTTTGCTGCTTACCATTTGATGTTGAAAGGATGAAATGGAGAAAATGTACAGTTTTTGCCAGTAACTCTGCTGAGCATATGTAAGATTAAAAAAACAAAATCCCTTGGATGATGTACTTAGAAATGTTAAGCAGATTAATACCTTCCTATAGCTTTTTTCTAAAGATACAAATTAACTATGAGAGGAAATCAGCATACAGTGCGTGCTATGATTTAACTGCATAAGGAAAGGGGATAAATAAGTTAGATGGAAAAAAGTAAACAAATGTTTGTGACATGAGTGCTAAGTTGGTGTTGCTGAAGGCCACAAGAATCTTGTGTAAGTTAAATCTGGCATTAGATGTTTCAGAGACTCTTGGAAAATAACAAGTTTTCCTCTGTGAGATCACAGCTGCAAGTTATCATGACCAAGTGGAATCAATACATTTCTTATGTGCCTAAACCAGCATTCTTTATTCCAGAATAATTTGGATGAGATTTCTGCTTCTCCATTTATTCTAAAACATTCATTTGAAATGAATGATTCACAATCAATTAGCCAATCCCAGACAGTTGCAGACCATCAGTTGTCAAGTCTCTTGAGATCCCATAAAAAAGGAGGTAAGAAATATAGTAAAGTACGAGAGATATTTTGTTTACTGCTTATAAGCTACACTGTCAGCATGTAACTTGCTTTATATATTGATGAGATCTTTTAACAATCCCTTGAAAGCAGGAAACATTAAGGAAACAACTTTCTTCTACACATTTTCACCCTGGAAATATGAAAAAGCCTTTAAGTATCTGTATTACAGATGATGTAATGATGTAAGAAAATGTTTTTTAAATGCACCTTCTATTAAAAATGTCATTATTAATCTTAAAATACCCTTTTAATGAAATAAAATCTACCTTCAAGAGCTTCAGCTTTCCTTTGCCATCCAACCTCAGAAGTCAAAGACATTAATGAAATCTCTCCTGTTTGGCAGAATGAAAGACAATTAGTTTGTTCACACACACAAAGATTCAGTCAGCAACACAGGAACGTCTGCAATAATCAATGCAGTGCATTTTTAACTTTTTAATTTTTTTTTTTGCTCTTCTATTATTTTTGCCATGTTCAGCAAGAGTTTAAAAACCTGAGGTAAAACATTTTGACATTTTTTGAGTTTTACCTGGTTTATCCTTGGATATTCCAGGAAATCATTACCTGTCAGAATACTTTCCTCTAGTATTATAATCATCCTGCTTTGCAAATCCATGAATACAGACTTTATTACTGTACTGGAAAATAACTTCCACAATTTAAGATGTAGTAGGTTGATAATGTGATATTTGTAACCAGAGCCAAAGTGTATATGATAGTAAATTAATTTCCAGGTTAATGCTGGAAATTAGTTGTTTATAATGTGGTGCTATTAATTAACATTACTGTTTATTTAATGGGACACCTTTCATCTTGTAAATCTACAAATATTCATCTGAATAATTAAGCCCTAATCCTGCAATTTATGTATTTAAATTTTACAGAGTTCAGTAAAACAATTCACAATGAAAGGTAAGAAGATAGGTATTTATAGGGAGATCATTCTGTTACGGCAAATAATGCAAATTCAATGTTTTTCCTCTTTTACACAGGCATAATGCGTTTTCCATGCAAAAAAGAGAACAGTATGTAAACAGGGCAGATTGAGAAATCTTTTATTCCCTCTTCATGCATTTCAGTCCATATGGGTTTTGAATCCGTAGGGTGGGACAGCCGGGGAAGTTTGCATGACTATCTTAAATTATTTCACGTTAAACAATAAACCTGTCAAACAAAAATATCTTCTTTGCAGCAAATCCTCTTGAGGGAAGCAGTCCGGGCCCAAATCCATCTTCTTTACTCCCGCTGAATATTGTATGTTACCCTGCAACTGGTCTCCTTAAAATCAAAGACCTGTTGTCTGAGGTCAAACAATTAGAGTAAAACTGGCATAATTACACCCTTAGCAAGTGTGATTCGGAGCCATTACCCAGTAATCTAGAGAGTCTTCAAAAATTTGAAATGATAGAAAAATAAAATTTGAAGAGGAGATTAATGCAGCATTGATCTGAACTATTGAAGAAACATCTATGTTTAAATGAATAAGCATGCAAATGTAAAGAATTAAGCATGAAAATAAAAAGATGATCATATAAATCACACTTCAATGAGTAACTGTTAAGGAAGTAAACATGGTGAAGAATAATAACTTCTACATCAGTGATGCAGATGCTCTCACCTGGTTCTCAGTCTGTATTCAGCCTTAATGTATGAACTATACTTTTCAGCAGATGGTATTCTTACACCTGTTGTGAAAACCAAGCAAAATAGGAAATGCCTTTTTGGAATGACAAAGCATGTATAAAAATCTGTGTGCTTTCCAGTGCAAGGTGATACTACATAAGCTGTTGTTCACACTAAAAAAGCTGCCCATTAGGTGGTCCAAGCAATGCAAAGACTCTTATTTTTCATAGTGAAACATTTTTCTGCAATGTTAGAGACTGATTTTTAATTCTCTGTAAGTTACATTACAGACAGCAGTAGTCTATCTGCTTGGTGGTGCTTGGACCTGAAATACAGAGGTCAATGGGGAAGGGACTGTGACAGATTTCTGGTCCATGACCCAATTGTGAAGCAGTGTTGGTGTTTGCTTAAGGAGAAAGTCTGTGTGCATGCTGAAGCACAAAAGGATGGACAAGCTGCTTATTTGTCTTGAAGCCTTGGTAGGTGAGGCTCTAGTGCAGTCAAGAGGAGACAGAACACAAAAGGAAAAAATGGTTGACAGGAGTTTGTGTATTTTTGTATTAATCGAGCAGACTGTTCACTCACATCTTGTTATCCAGCTGTCTAATAGCACAGGCTGCCTGCTCTTAGTAGCAGATTGGCAAAGGAAGAATAGACAAGGAAATTTCTATAAAAATCATGCAAAGACTATACTCTGTAATTAATACAGAAACAAAGCCTCTTTTTCACATCAAAAGCCTTGTCACTGGGTCATAGAAAGACTGAGCAGTATGGCCTGTCTGCACGCACAGCAAGTGCATGCTTGTGCCCTGTTTGTATAGAGTCACAGGGGCTGGTGTTACACCGCACAGACATTCTCCTGCGCTCTGCCAGAGCAGTGGGGCAAGACCAGTAACAATGCCAAGTATTCCCTCCAGTGTCTCTGCTGTGACACAGTCCCTGGGCAGAGAGTCCCATCATTAGTAACAATTGAGCCAGAAGTTAATTATTCTAGTCACAATGAAGTAGTACTGAAGGAATCAAAATAATATAATCTCCAGAGACGAAGTAGTGGTGTTCCCTTAGATGAGATAGTGAGAACATTTGAAATTATTAATGAAAAGTGAGTGTTTCATAGGGAATTGACCAATTGCTTCAAAGGTAAATGTGACAGATTTTCTGAGATGCAAAGGAAATATGTTTGCAGAAGGAAAGCTAATAGTATCTCTGCATTGACCAAATGATGACGTAAGATTTTATGCTTAGCACAGACATTTTGAACAAGTGAGAAAATACATAGAGAGTCTCTGTCTGTGGAGATTCTCTCATGGGAGAACAATATGACTTATGGGTATGTTCAGTTTATGCCTTGCACCTCACACTGCAATGCTGAAACTTTGTGAGAGGTAGAGAAATTTGCCAGGATTCTGTGAGATCTGGAGGTATACAGTCTTCAGTGTCTATAGCCACAGTCTGAGGCACTGAATCGTACATTTCAGTATAGCCTTTGATTTTAAATTCTTCAATATTCTATATTCTCAAAACTAGTGGAAATTAGGGCTTGGCATGTTTCAAGCTGGAGTCCTATTAGTCACTGACCCATTTTTAATGTTTTTCTTGCAATATGTATTTTTTTAATGTTGATCGTTTTTTCTCTTCTTTTCTGGTAAACTAATCATAAAATGGGATTTGGTGAATGTAGCTGTGTTGGGTTTGGAGAAACTTATGAAGTCACTGGGTTTTGTACCAATGAAGGACAAGTAGATAATTAAATATGTCAAGTTACTGCTTGTTGGGAAGGAAGGCTGCTGCCCACCTGAGAAAGTACTGTGGACAAGTTTTAGTAGGGGCATTGTGGGCATGAGAGACATTGTAGCAGAATATCTTAGGGAACGCGGACATGATTTTGAGCTATCCAGGTAGGCCTCAGAATTTAGGCCTGTGTTGAAGTGATAAAGCCTGTTGCGCAGCAAAAAATTCTAATTAAGGTGTGTTTAGGTTTTAGATAGGATAGTTGCACTGTAATCACAGTAGCTGCCTTAACTTTGAAATTGTTTGCATTCTTTCTCACTTTGTACACCAGTTAGAAAACACCTGTAGCTGTAAACTATCCGAACTCTGTATTATCAGCCATTTTGAGATAATAAATGGAGAACACATAATTAGCCAAATTGGTCAGATCGTCTCTTACTCTGTCCCAGTCCCCGTTTATAAAACCCTGGTTTTACATTATTTCCAAAATGTTACTCTGGTTGTCGTCACATAGATGATATTTACAGATTCATCACCCTAAAAAGGAAATTTGATGACTTCATTAAAAGTTAGTACTTAACTCCAGTTTTAAAGAAGTGATCCAAATTTAATGCTAAGAAGCGTCATCATGTTAAAATACCCAAGCCAAAGAGAATAGGTGTCTTAGATGTTTGGTCTTTGCTTCAGAGTACAGTTTTCTTTGAGCCAGACTTTGTTATTGAAAATACTTTAAACTGCCTCAGTCCAGAGTACAGTTCTTGACTCAATGTCTCTTCTCTTGCAAGTGAAAGGTGCTTAAATATAGAGAAGTATGTTACACTACATGGTAGTTTAACGCTACAGTAGTTTTAACTCTGATCTCATTTCATTCCTATTTTTACATTTTTTGAAAAAAATTAACAGCTACGGCAAAACAATAATCAGTAGTGACTTGGAAATGGGGGTACTTTTTACCTTGGATTCACAGAAAGTCAAGATCCCAGCACGGCTGTAATAGATATTATAATAAAGAAGAGGCAGTCTCACACAAAATGTGGTATCGAGATCTGGGTGCCTTGTAACCAAAGATGCCACTTCACTTTCTGCAAGAGAGATCAATCCAAGCCACTCAGCTGTTTGTGTAACTCAGCTTCCTGTTTGATGTCATTATAACAAACCTTCCTTTCTAAGTAAAAACAAAACCTCTGCTGCATGATGTAGTGTGAAATTCTGCATGGACTTTAGGCTAGTTGTCACTAGCAGATGGGATGATACTGACACATGAATGCCATTAATTTCAGAATCCTATCATTCAGGAATTTAAGCGAAAGAATTAGTAATCTATTTAGAATCATTTTGGTTGAATCATCATTTTTAAGCCCTCCACTGAGACTAATCTTACACTGAGGGAATATAAATCATGAAAAAATTGACTGTTGTCAGTAAAATCATAGCAGCAAGCAGAATTGGTTTCAGAAAAGTTTTCTACATATCTGGGGTTTAGGGGGCTTTGGGGTTGAAGATTTGGGTTTGTTTCAGGGGATTTTTTTGAGTGGGGCAGGTTTGAGTTGGTCATTCTTTTTGCTAATGGAATAGCATGATCATAGGACAGTTTGACTGTTACAAGAAACTCTGAAAAGGCCAAGGTAGTGTTACATAGTATGGTCTGATTGTACTGAGCTTGCTGTAGCTGTGTGTTAGACCTATGAGATCTCCACAGTATTCTCCTAGTCAATACCACACTGTAACAGACAAATTACTATTAGCCATGTTGCAGCTGAAGGCTCCAGCAGAGGAGTTGCTGATGTGGGATGTTGTATAATGAAAAGAAAGTGAAAAGATCCTGCTGCTGTTCTGTGGCTTTTGAACCAAAATCTGCCAAAATCTGCAGGAGAAAAAGTAGCTTCTTTTTATTTTTTTCTAAAAGAGTATCACTAGATTACTGATCTCATCACACTTGGCATAAATGCTTTGGGCCTGGTAAATGGAAATCATGTTTCCAGATAATTCATTTTCTCTTGCAAATGTATAAGTAGAAATCACCATAAGAAAAGATTTTTTAGGATATCTCTTGAGAAAATAAGCTGGTAATAAAAGCTGTGTCTCAAAGGAATCATTATTGTTAAGAACTGTCTGGATGGCCAGGCTCAGAGAGTGGTGGAGAATGGTGCTGCATCCAGTTTGTGTCCAGTCATTAGTGGTGTCCCCCAGAGATCAGTGTTATGTCCAGTCCTGTTTGACATCTTTATTGGTGATCCAGATGAGGGGATGGAGTCTACCATGAGCAAATTTGCAGACAACACCAAGTTTAGTCAAAGTGTTGATCTGTTGGAGGGTAGGAAAGCTCTGCAGAGGTACCTGGACAGGCTGGATTAGTGGGCCAGACCAACAGCATGAGGTTCAACACAACCAAGTGCTGGGTCCTACACACTGGCCACAACAGCCCCATGCAGTGCTACAGGCTGGGGGCAGAGTGGCTGACAAGTGGCCCAGTGGGAAAGGACCTGGCAGTGCTGGGTGACAGCAGCTGAACACGAGCCAGCTGTGCCCAGGTGGCCAAGAAGGGCAGTGGCATCCTGGGCCAGGACAATGACTGTCCCCCTGTACTCAGCACTGGTGAGGTCACCCCTCAAGTACTGTGTCCAGTTCTGGGCCCCTCAGTTCAGGAAGGACACTGAGGCGCTGGAGCGTGTCCAGAGAAGGGCAGTGAAGCTGGTGAAGGGTGTGGAGCATAACTCCTACGAGGAGCAGCTGAGGGAGCTGGGGGTGTTTAGCCTGGAGAAGAGGGGGGACCTTATCACTCTCTACAACTCGCTGGAAGGAGGTTGTAGCCAGGTGGGGGTCAGCCTCTTCTCACAGGTAACCAGCAACAGGACAAGAGGTCACAGTTTTAAGCTGTGCCAGGGAAAGTTTAGGTTGGACATCAGGAAGAATTTCTTCACAGAAAGGGTAATTAAACATTTGATTGGGCTGTCACTGTCCCTGGAGGTGTTCAAGGAAAGACTGAATGTGACACTCAGTACCATGGTCTAGATGACAAGGTAGTGTTCAGTCATAGGTTGGACGCAATGATCTCAGAGGTCTTTTCCAGCCTAGTTGATTCCCTGATTCTGTTTCTATCCTTATAGGAAAGAATAATCACCTTTCTAGGTTTGTGAGGCTGCATACTTAGGCAGATGGATGCTTTTCGTTAGTCTGGTACTGAGCATTGCATTGCATGTGGTGGGACCCTGCAGGACCCCCCAGGAAGAACCTCCACCTCCCATCCTATGGAAAGACTGAATTTTCACTTTCTGGAACTGTAGAGGAGCCTTTTAGCTTCACTAGCCATTAGGGTGAGAAACAGTACCTCATTTTCAGGATTTCAGTTCTTTACCATATAATTCAGTGTGAATTTAGAAAATTACTGTGAATAGAAGTGACGTTGGTTGCACTTCTCTCAGCCTTATGTAAATTTTTCAGTTGAGACTTACAGTGATGATGTTTGCATTCTGAACTGATTCACCCATCAGTGGTTTCTGTTAAATCTTTTGCTGTTCTGTAATGGCATGATATGCAGACTGCATTTTGCCAAAGTATCAGACCAACAAATCTGAAAAGAAATTGGACTGCTCATAAATTTTTCTTTACTGCACAGTTTCTTAATTGTTTTTTTCCCCTCGAACAGGCAAAGACACAAACAGTGGCAAGTGATAAATACAAGCTTTGATTTGTTAAACACATGTTAGCTCTATGTTTAGCCCTAGGCAGTGAATTTCATTAGAGGCTGGTTTACTTCTGGATTGGTTATTGTGATTGCTTCCAATGCAAAAAGATTTGACCTGCAGCCATGACTGATTAGTATCAGAGGTGAGAGATAAAATAAGATGCAAGTAAACTGCACAGATAAATTGCAGTAGGGTTCTCCAGAGACAACTCTGTACTTGTTCTGTATAAAACAAGTTGAAATTCAGCTTGTAACGACTGCATTGCAATAAAAATAGACTGTAGAACTCTCTCATTGAAATATCAAAAAATATAGTAAGAAATCCAAGAAATTTAATGAAGTGGAATAATAAATACATAATAATGCTGTGCCAAAAGCCTGCAGATTTTAATAGGGGTTCAGTTTCTCTTCTTAAAACATGTCTACCCTGTCTTTCTTATCTAAGCTGCTGCTCACCTGCTCTTTGTCTTCATTTTCCTAGATCTTTGTTGCTAGTTAAGTTTTCATCATGCAGCACTTCACTGTCCTGTTGTTATTGTTTGAAAATTCTTTTAAGTATTCTCTATCAGCCTTATTTTTGTCATTTTGCCACAGTTACTAGTGCTCTGAATCAGCAGCATATCTCATATATGTACTATGGCACATAGTGTGGTTCCTAATTCATTACTCTTCTGTTTCTAAAAAAAAATGCACCATTTTATCTAAGTAAACTTTGTTACAGTAAGTACAGTAGGTACAGAGCTTGACAGTGCACACAAAGCAAAAATAATTCTAATAATATTTTCACAATGGTTTGTTGTTTTTTTTCTTTTTTTTTTTTTTTTTTGCAAATTGCCGAATTTTTAAACTTTCACATCGGAAAACTTTAGATCATTTATTTTTTCTGGTTATTTTGTAAGAAAAAGGCTAAGACAGTTAATAGTTTGCTTTTATAGAGATATGATTTAATCTGCTACCTGTATGTTATAATTTCTTGGGTTTTGCTGGTATTTAAAAATCTGAATTCACACTGATGAATTCCCCACAGCTGAGTTGTAATAGCTGGATTTCAGATCTTTCTTTCTAGAAGACGCTGTATGCTTTCACAGTTTTTTTTTACAGTTCTTCATAGATACTGTGAGGAGATAACATGCTGGTAAAAGCAGTAACATAATTAATGTGATATTGCAGAATCTTACATGAGGTGTGTGGGATAGCTCAGAAAGTACCATAATTAAATTTCTTATGTACTTTGTATGGGTTTGGATTTTATCAAACTCTTCTAAGTTTGAGCTATTATTCTAGTGGGTTGTGATTAGCTACCAAAAGTCATATACAGCTTAATAGAAACCCAAACCATGGTATATAATTTGCATGGTTGATCATGCAAACGAACAAAAAAATCCAAAATATCTCTGACAAGTAAAGCATAGATACTGAGGACAAAATGCTTGCAACCACATATGTGAAAATGTAGGTACTACAAGTTACTAACAGATACAGTTTGAAAAACAGATATTCCATTCAGTAAATCATGAAATGGTTCTGAGGTATTTCAGTGAAAAGAAATTGCCTTACATGACTTACTTATTAGCTCTGCTCATGACAATGATTGTATTACTTGGCTGTCCATCATTACTTCTCTCTACTCACTAGAAGTATTTTCTATTTCAGTTCTCTCATGGATAACCTGAGATGATTCTAATGATTAGGTTGAATATAGCAATAGCCAATACTAGCTTGTTTCAGTAATTTTGAGCCTGCAGAGCTCCCTTCTCACCCCAGGCAAGGCTAATCTTTCTTGAGGACCTTCCTTGCGTATGGAGAGAATTATGGAAGAAGTTGTGCTCAAGTGTTGGCAGTAGAGAAGAACAACAATGCCACAACTGCACCTTCCCTGCTTTCTTCACCTTTCTTCCAAGGGAAGGTGAGAGTACCAAAATCACAGGAAGTATTGGTACTGCTGCCAAAAAGCTGCTTTCCTCTGTGGCCAGGCAGGCAACAAGCATATCTTAGTCATAACACAACACATATATGAGTTTTATGAATTCCAGTATTTCTTTTCCTAAAAATATCTTAGTACCTCCTCTTTGTCTTTAAGGTCTGTCCTGCCTTGTACATGTGAAAACATAGGTAATGAACAGTATGAGAAGGTAAGAAGCACAACTGTGTAATTACTATTGCCTCTTGCTTGTCAGGTTGGTCTGCCCTACCAGGCTAAGTCTGCCAGGGAGAATGCAGACATAACTAACAAGCTGAACAGCAACAAGAATACCCATGAAGACTTGGTCATCTTTAACATGTCCTTCTTCATCTGACTGTCTTACATTTTGTTGGGAATCAAATATAGACAGTGTGTGTGATTGCCTAGTATTAAAGCTGGAAAACTGTACCAGCTCTTCACCTTCAGTTGCAGGTAGTTTTTGTCCTTATTGGCTAGGAGAACATCTTCGATTCTTTGTGGCTTTGTGAGTAGTAGTGCTATTCTTGGGACTCCGTCTCACCAGTGTGCTTATGTTGCCTCCTGCACACACACAAAAATTAAATTCAGAATAAGGAAAAAATATTACATTGTTCCAGCCTCTTTCTGTAGTACTGGGATTTGCAAACACCAAAAATGCCCTGCAGCAAAGTGGTGCAATTGTTTTTTCTACGTTCTTTTAATGCTGTTCTTTACAGCATATTCTTAGTCATGATAAAGAGCATGACTATCAAATGAATAACAGCAAGCTTGTCAGTTTTAAAGAGCTTATTTGAAGTAAAAAACCAACAACCAAGTTGGCTGCAGCTCTAAAAAAAAAAACTGAGGTAATTTCAGCAGCAGCATAGATGGGTGTTGTTTCAAAAATTAAGAACTAGGTGCTATAGTTAAAATTGGTAAAAGAGATACTTGTGTAACAAAAATCTTTGACCTGTTGATTTGTTTTCAGAGACAGGTGAACATATATGAAGTTCAGGTCCACACACTGTCTTGCCTAGTGTCCCAAAAGGGCACAGGAACAAGATTCCAGTTTGGGCTAGCCCCTCATCTTTTGCTCATCAGACTTTGAGTAAAAGCAATATCAATTTCTTTCATGTCTTGTTGTCTGTGTGCTTCCAATTAATTTTTCTTTCATAAGAAACTGATAAATTGGAAGTCCTTAATCTCCTCACAAGGATATGCCCCTTGCAATGGTATTCAGAACAGCTGTTAGTTCAAGTCTATGGTATATATCAGTTTTCTGCCTGCGTATCCAGGCTCACGCTTTGTGTCTTTTGATCATTGATTTAGGGCCCAAGGAGGGCAAATTCCTCAGCTTCATATTCAAAGGAGCTTAACTGCTTTAGAAAAAGGAAATTTTGCGTGACTATATTTAGATATTCTTATTTGTAAACTGTCATCTTCCCTGGGAAGAGCACAGTCATCTGACAGCCACAGGCAGACATATCTTAGGGCATTGCAAAAGAAGTAGGATTTTCATTATTGTCTTTCATCATCATGAACAACTTACAACCTAAAACTTCCAAAATCAGAGATTGCCTACATGGTAGTAGCATGCCACACAAACTAATCATTGACATATACTGAAGAAAATCACTGTTAATTCACAGAACTCCCTCCTCTTGTCCCACCTACAAAATAAACATGCACAGTCAGAAAGTATCTGCCAATTTTCTGTTTAAATTCTGTAACTTGTTTGTGGAATTGTAGTCATTTGTGGTGTGACTTGCAAGAAAAAAAATAGAGAAAACAGAAGAAACAATCTAATCTTTTTTTGGAAAGAGATTATAGCAGCAAGGCAGAAAATGCTGACCATGGTAGATTAAACCATGCAGAATTTCACATGTAAGGAAAATGTGTGACAGACATGGACAAACATCGTGGAATTAAAAACAAGCCAGAAGTGGAGTGTAGAAGGAATATGCCATCAAAGAAGAAAACCTGTGCAGACAAGCATGATACAGAAAGGAGAAAGAAGCAGATGAGCTGAAAAATGAAAAAGATACTGTTCCATTTCAATAAGGACAGAAGACTTGGTAGCCTTAGCGGTGAAATGTCCTGCTGCTTTCTGTAGCATTGCTTTGCTTGTATCTAGTTGCTCAAATTTTTCAGGGAAGAATGTCATTCTAGCTTTAGAGCATTTGAAAGGAGAGTTACAATTCATGCTCTAACAGGTAAAATCTTTTTGAACAGCGATACTTACCGAACAAGTTCCTTTGCAGCAGTGCCCATAGCATTGCATCGCTAGTTTGCAACACTTTATATCATTATTTGCAACATAGTTTTCTGTTATGCTTAGGAAGCCCGTGTCTCTGAAAGGGTAGAGCATTAATTTGTCCAAAATCTTTGAAAAGAAAGAAGAGACCAGATGAAATAAAGGAAATTTCCTCCTGCATTATAACAACCTTTTCTTCAGTGACCATTTATTATTTTCTTTTTATGAACTTTGGAAGCTATCCAAACAAAACCAACCAACAAACGAAAAAGATAACAAAGGATGGAAATACTTAATGTCATAGCAGAAGAAGAGACAAGGTAAAACAATACTCCAGATAGCACAGTGAGTTACACAACTCATTCATATTTAAAACAAGATTCCAGAAGTTAACTGAGACAGGAGGAATTGAGATTACCCCCACTGGATTTCTAGGATTTAAAGTCATGCATTCTATACTTCATTATCCCATCAATTGCAGCCATACAACCATGATGTTTCTTATCTTTGCAGAAAAGACAAAGACAGAAGACATTTTCAGTTTTATTTCCTAATGTTGATTTTTCTTCCTCTGTTTGTGTCCATCTCCATATTCAATGTTGGACCTTAGCAAAAGCTTTACATTTTTTAACTTAGTGATGTTTAGTGTCAGGCCTAAATTCATTAATCTATGACTTTATGACTCTTAAACTATGAGAAGGACTTGAGGGTTCTCATGGACAAAAAGCTGGACATCAGCTAACAGTGTGTGCTTGCAGCCCCGAAGGCATGGCTCCATCAAAAGAGGAGTGGCCACCAAGTCAAGGGAGGGGATTTTCCTCCTCTATGGTGCTCTCATGAGACCCCACTTGGAGTGCTGTGTTCAGCTCTGGGGTCCTCAGCACAAGAAAGCCATGGACGTGCTGGAGTGAGTCCATAGGTGGCCATAAAGATGGTGAGAGGGCTGGAGTGCCTCCTCTGTTAAGACAGTCTGAGAGAGCTGGGGTTATTCATCCTGAAAAGAGAAGGCTTCAGGAAAACCTTATTGCAGCCTTACAATACTTTAAGGGGGCTTGTGAAAAAGAGGGAGAGTAACTTTTTGCACCAGCAGGTATCAACAGGATAAGGGGGAACCATTTTAAACTAGAAGAGGACAGATTTAGATTAGAAGTTAGGAAGAAGTTCTTTACTCAGAGTGTGGTGAGGTATTGAACAATCTGCCCGGAGAATTTTAGAGTGTCCCATCCCTGGGAGCATTCAAGGTCAGGTTGCATGGGGCCCTGAGCAATCTGGTCTAGTGGGTGACATCCCTGCCCAAGGCAGGGGATTGTACCTAGGTGATCTTTAAGATCCCTTCCAACCCAAGCCTTCTATCATTCCATGGCTTTCTGCATTTTATGTACCTTTCCAAATGTACCAGAATGTTGGCAAGAGCTGTAAATCAAGTTCACATTCTTCTAGAGCTTCTTGTGGTGTCTTCTTGAGGTCTTACAATTATGCTGGGTCAGCCACAGCAGAACAAGATGGGCCTTGCTTTGTGGACATAATTCTTTAATAGTAACAGCTTTCAGCTGTATTGATAGTTGCTTCTGAGAACCAGGACCAGATTTATTCTTTCAGTTGACACACAATTTAGGATCAATGTTTAAGGTCAGCCTTTACCAGTGGGTTATCAAGGTCTTTTATCCCTTGTTGCTTAATGAGTAAGTGTATCCCAGATTGGTCTCTGGTTAAAGCCTGTAGCTAGTGAAGAAATAATATAAAAAAAATCTTATTAGGAAAAAGCCTTGTTTTGTGTTCTTGTTTATGCTCTGTTAAAAAATGAAATAAAATTAGTGGCAGATGACATACATATTACCTCAATATTGTCAAATAAATTCTCCAAGTAAGAAATCCCAGCAATAAAAACACCATTATCTTTAGATTTGTAGTTGCATTCACTGTAGTCAGAAAAAGCCAAACTTAAGAAGGTACATATGATCTGTAAGAGAGCTGAGTCTAACTGTAAAAGAGAGTTGTGTCTACCATTACATTTGCAAGCCAGATGGAAAATTATGGGTGCTGGGTTGATGCAGGACAAATGCCTGTCATAACCTATGGAAAGGTATAGCAGAGGAAGATGTTCCCATATCTGCAGAGGTTGCTGCAGTTCAACAACTGAAAATGGGAAAGATTAGAGGATATGGTTGAAAGATTATATCTCAAGGACTGCAGCCCTTTATCCTAGTGGCTTTTGTTCAGGTTTGTGCTGCCTTGCCTTAGAATGCTTCCTATCCTGGGACAAGTAGGAACAAAGAAACAGAGCTGGCTTTGCGTGCAGTGCACAGGCCCTGTGTGCTAGGGGTGTTTGTCTCTGAAGAGGCCTCAGGGGAACTGTAAATTGGGCCTATTATGCTCAGCATCATCATGCATCTTCATTCTGCACCATGAATAAGCATGGCTGGTCTGTAAATCTAGCCCATTGTATCTGGATTACATTTGTTAAACTAATGCTTGGGGTTTCGTCTGGCTTTGTTCATACCAATACCAGAACATTGAGTAAGAACAGCAAATCAGAAACAAAAAACACAAGCTTTTTAAAATATTGCTCCCACAGATTTGAGCCCCAAGTGTGTTTTATATAAACATTTTGAATTTGGGCTGGATTTTTGACCAGATTGTTTCCCCTGAAGGATCTTTTTAAACAAAAACAAACTGAGCAAAACAAGTTTTGGTGGGATGGGCCTGTGCCTGTTTTCATGTAAGCTGATTACAAAGCTGAGAGCAGGAAGGCAGCAGTGTGCTGGAATCTGGTGTACATTGTGTTCTGCATGTTCCCAGCTGACTTGCCAGGAGTGATCTAGAACTGAAACAAGAATCTTTTACTAGGTCACAGGAAAGAAGTCATAATAAATCGAAAACATTTCGGCTGTTTGAAAACAATAGACTTGGTTAACATGATATCCTGATTATGGCTTATTCTCATGAATGTGTGGCCTGTTTCCTATTAGGAAGGTGAACACTTTTGAGAACTATCCTCTCTGTTGTATGGCCCATTAAAGTAATTTATATTCTATTACTTTACCCTCTGGCTCAGTGTGGGTATATAATTTTCCAGAGGAGATGAGGAAGTGGTTGGCTTTAGTATGAAGCAGTTTCCAGTGGAATTCCAAGGTTATATTTATGTGAATGTTCCATGTATCATGGGATTGCCGTGAAGCAGGCAGGTTTCCACATCCTAATGATGAAAAAAAAAACAGAAGGTGAGGAAAGTTTTGCTTGTAATAGCTGTTTGAATTTATTTTAATGGGGTCTCTTCCATGAAATACTGTAATGCAGTTTCTATAGATGCTGTATCATTGAGCAAAGTAAGTCTGTTGCCTGGAGCAGAGGTGAAAGTGAAGTTGAGTCCCACTGTGTAGTTTCAAAAAAGGAGACTATGCTTAAGTTTCAAGAAAGGAGACTGGCTAAAAGTGATACAGATTGTTAATGGTGTGCTTGTCAGACTTTTTATTTGGCTTCAAATTTGAAAGCACTACTCATTTATTTCTAAACCTTTGCATTTGCATCCCTTTGATAAGAAATACTTGTGAACTAACTAGAGAACAGAGCTGTGAGTTCAGTAGCCAAGAGATCCTTGATTTATTAACATAGAATTTCACAGGCTTGTGTGCACTATCTCCTTGTTCTGCGTATAACAAATGCAGCAGTCAGAAGCAGAGCTTGATTACAAAGGTCCCAACAGTTCAGGGTGTAGCAGTGGTTATTCCGCACATCTTGTTTAATGTTATAACAGTCGTTGCCTAAGTAAGACCATTCAATTTGAAAAAAAAAAAAGGAAATCTGAATTCTAAGTAACTGCTTAGAATTAGATGTTTATAGTACAACTTGAAAAGTAAATGGGTTAAACAGTATAGATGATATAGCATGGCTGTGAACAGATTTTCCTATTTGTTATGTTTCTTGTTTAAGACAAAGATAAGATATATTTGTGTTGTGGAAAACAGTAATGAGCAATAATTGTGATTTAAGTACATAAAGCATTTAAACTGCAGTAACTAACTGCTGAATTGTCCCCTACAGTGTCATTAAAACACTTAAAGGGGAAATTTAAATGACTTCTAAGACATTCTGTTACCTAGTTACTCTAAACACAGTTGGGGATATACAGTTGCTGCTTAGATTACTAATACCTTATTAATTATCCCTTTGCAAGTAACTGTGAGAAAACATTTTAATTTAGTTGCATAGGAATGTCAAAATAATATTTGTGGTGCTTATCAGATTCCTGCAAATGTAAGGACCCACCTTCTTTTTGGTATATGTGTATGACTGTGGCCTGCAGATTTGTGTGAAGAATGTTGTATTTTTAGTGTAGTCTTATGCAAGATGGCATCTGAAAAAAAAAAAAAAGCCTGCACTAAACTGGCAAGTTAGACTGTGTCTGCAGTTAGAAGACTTTGAAACTGTAACTGTACCTCAGATACATGACAACAAACTTCCTTTCTGGAAAGACAAGTCATCATAGGAAAGAAGTTCTTAAAGCAGTTTGCCAAATGGATTGAGTTGTTCTGGTCAAAAAGCCAACAGTATTTCTGGCTGAGGACTTTTACCAATCCCGATGATGTCAAGAAATAAGAGCATTGGTAGCATTTGCAGGTATAGGCTATGCCTTAAACTAAACTGTCGTTCAGAGCAAGGGCCAAATTTTTTTTTTTTTTTTTTTTCTTTTTATAACTTTCATTGCCTTCATTGCTATGGACCTTCTGCTTGGTGTGCACCCAGGGAAGTCATGGTTTATACACAACCGTTGTACCATAGGATTAAAGAACTCAGGCTTGGGTTTTCATTTGGAATGAAACTTGCCAAACAAGGCCTCATCATTCAGTTTAAGGAGGAGTGATGTGTGGTCTTAGATACATTTGAATAAACACCAGTGTTTTGTCCTGTAGATTCCTAAAATAACCAAGATAAAAGTGAAGTGCTAAAAATAAAAACCTGACCATGCTGTCAGGTTTCTGGCCTGTACTCAGAGCTTAGTCAAGACAGTGGAGAAGGTCCCAGTGGATTTTGGATGAGGTAAGAAAGAAATAAAAATAAGAGGAAGTAAATGGACCCTGCTGTGCCAAATTTCCCCAAAAATGTCTTTTCTGATCCTGAGGAGCAATTTTTTTTTTCCAACCAGAACAGTAATTTTCATATGGTATTTCTCAACAGACACAGATTTTTCAGGGCTGAAAGGTAGGAAATGGATACCTTACGCAGGCACTGCACACATGCTCTGGGGCATGCAATGTGGTTGCAGCTGCACAGCATTCTCCCTCCACCTCTCAGTCAGAGCATGGTAGCACTAAGCTCTGGTTTCCACAACTACATATGCTTAATTTATTCTGCAAACTCTCAGCATACACTTCAGCAGTGTAATGTAGGCAGAGAAATTTGACAGGGCTAACTAAAAATATTATATATTATAGGAAGATCAAGTGTAAAAGGATTGGATAGACTTTTGTTTTCAGACTAATACATTCATGAACCCAATTCATTCAACACTAAATCCAAATGCTTCCCATGTCATCAGAGATTACATACAGTGTGAATAGAGGCCAGCCCCATGTATCCTCTTTGCCCTTCTCTTGTATTGATAAGTCCCATAAGTTTCTCCTTTCTGCTTAAGCATAACATTCAGACAAATTGAAATACATGCAAATGCAGTTCTATTCATCAGCAGTGTGCTATGGTGTTGGAAAAACAATAGTTTAATTAAGATAACAGTATCTACTGTAAACTTGAAAACAAATAATTGTGGTTTTAATGTCTGACATTAAAGGTGAGGTTTTTTTAAAACCTATAGTGTTTTTCTGAGGCACTGCATCTGTAATTAGCTCAACCTGTGAAAACATTCTTCTCCTTCCAGAAATTAACTTAATCGATCCCTTTTAAGTACATGTTCCTTAATGGCCTTTGGCCACCTTTAATGTCAACTTTAGGTACAGCTGGATCTAAACAACTGCAGTTTACCTAGTCATTATATAATTCAGCTAGATTGATCAGTTTAATATCTGATTTTTCAAGATTTCCTTACAATTCTGGAATTTTAGCAATGCAGATATTTTCCTTTTGCCCAAGGCAATAATAGATGTGGTGTGCAAACACTGCTTTAAAGAGGGTGTCTGTCTGCTGATTTACATATTTTAAAAGTATTAAGATCAAAAGTAATGAGAATTTAATCCATATGGCATGTAAAAGATAAATAGGAATATTAATACTGTATCAAATACTAATTAAAAGAAACACCAGTCCTATTTTTAAAATCTTGCATGCAGATGAAAAAGAAGTCACTGCAAAGTTAAGACCTGATTCCTAAAGAAATTAAGAATTTTTTTTCAAGCCCAGATTCTGACTGAGACTGAGTTCATATGCTAGGCCAAATTCCATTTGCATCGTACTTCACAGTATCACTGGAGTATCCCTTTCTCTCCAAGTATCTCACGTGATTCTAAAACTGAAAGCTGTCATCAGCTTTACTACCAGCTTTTAATATGGAAATTCTCTTTCATTATCCAGGAAGCTGAAATACCAGTGTTTTCTGACTTGCCTAAGCATACATGTCTAGGCTGTAAAATAGCTAATGCATGGGAACCCTGTTGGATTTTGATCAAGTCTTGTGTGCAGATTGTAGTAGTGGTGAAGAAAATGTCATCTCCTTCGAAGAAAACTTTAGACAAGAGTGGTCAAGATGAGTCATAAGTTTGCCATGTCTTTGGGCTAGACTAAACTTCTTTCACTGTTAAGGAATTTGTAGGCGAAAGTACCTTGGGATGTGTGCTCCCAGCAGAGTAGCAAGTACTCAGAAAAACTGGTTCTGGTTGCACTAGAATTAGAAGCTGTAGTGCCATGCCAACCCAACACTCCACGCAGACATATCAGCTGTAGCTAGACATGTGTATGTATCAGAGAGATACCTTTAGAACTTCATGATTTCTAAGACTGTAGGCCTTCAGTTCTCCACTAAGTCTTTATTATAAATATTAAAAAGTAGGGAATACACTTTTAACAGAGGAGTTAGTTAGCTTGCAGTGAAAAGTTTCCTTAGAAATATGAAAAAAATAAACAGAGCTTATAACAAGTTTTGGTGGTACTGCAGAGTCTTTTAAGCGAAAAAAATAAACTTCATCATTTGCTGTAGCAGGCTGAAAAAGATCTGTGACTAACTGGAGTGATTTTTCTTCATTTGTGCCTTGAAGAATATATGTACACCAAGGCTGTCTGAGACACAGCTGAGCCTACCAGAGTGGAGAGAAAAGACTAAAATGTTGAATCTTCCTTAGTCTTGTGCACTATTCAAACCATAATTCTTTCCTGTAGGTCTATGGTTCCTATGTGTTTCTGTAGGAACTACAGCAAGTAGTCATCACTATACAGCAAATCTTGCCCTCCATGGGCTGAGAAAATGGGCTCTGATCAGTCCACTATTTTCTGCTTAAAGATGGCAGTGATTCTACTGTAGAAGGCAGTGAGACACTCTGCAGATGGCATAAACTGTGGCTGCTGTGTTCCCTTTGGCCAGATCAGAGTTGTCAGGACAAAGCTGTTTTGTCAGCAGATCAGCAAATCACAATTCTTCTTCAACCTTCCATCCACTTTGAAAGTGCTACTCCATTCTGAAGAAAACGGTACAGCCACGCATCAAGCAAGTACCAGTTGTTCCATGCATGCATGGAGCAAAGCTGTCAAGGAACTGCCCACTCAATGCAAGAGGCAATTTGATGTAAAAGGAAAAATGCAGTCACCAGAGAAAGAAAGTGAAGGAGAGTGCTGTAAAACATTCGCAGCTGCATGTGTGTAAAGCCAGTTTAACCAGTCCAGCAGATGATGAGTGGGGATATAGACCCATCTGCTTCTTGTCCACTTCCGGGAGATATTAGGTAGATGCAGTAATTGCACACTGTGCCGCTTCTCTGCAGTCAGTCTAAGGATGATTTCACAAAAGTACCAGCCCTGGTCCATCTAGAAGAAGCTGAGCTTTGTCCTGGGTGAGTTAATTTTTTTTTCTCAGTTGACATTTAAAATATCTGACAAGAGTGCATTGGCTCTGTGCCTTCTGAGTCATAGTCTTCCTGGGAAGGAAGGATGTGGTTAGGCTCACTGAAGTTGTTTTGTGGACTGCTGAGTGGCTACAGGATCTTGTATACCTGGTGTGGTTTGTTTCTGTTCCCTTTCCTGCAGAATAGCCCAGGTACTGTTTTTAATAGTTTCTGTGTATTTTGTAAAAGACCTTTTAAATATAGAATACATTTTCATTTTCCAGCTGGAAAATTAAAACATAGAAGTATATCATCACATGGTTTATTCAGTCTTGAAGCAATTTTGAAATGTTAACCGGAAAAATCTATCTGCCTTGGAGCATTTTTTACATCAAACATTCCATGAAAATATTTTCCTGAAACTCTTTAAGTATTTCCAAATATTAAAGGAGAAGAGAGATTACTTTCCAATGGGCTAATGCAGATAGTGTCAAGTTCCCATTTTTTTTAAACAAAAAAGTAATATAAGTATTACAGTGGGGGGGAGACTGACCAGCATCACCTGTCACTGGCACAGGCTGACTCACTGCTGATGCCAATTCACATTCTGACAGAGGTGTTGTAGACACCAAATAAACAGGGTTTGTTGGTAAGCACTTTGACATGCAGAGACAAGAACCAAAGAGAAGTAAACAAGTGGCACAATGAGTAATTCTGGAAATAAATATACAGGTAGGTATATCCTTCTCTCCCTATACCATTCCCTCCTCAGCCCCATCTTGGTTTAGTTTTTGAAATGGTTTCTAGTAGCCATGCCTTTGTTGCCCTTTCGAGAGCTGGGGAAGAGCAAGTGGTGGTGATTGGAAGAGGGATAATCATCTTTTCCCTTCAAGACGGGATGTTTTCCCATAGAGGGAAGACTTTTCATTCCTACAGTGTGTGTAGTACCTGTGTATATATCTTCAGGATGTACTGTTGGCCCTGTACCTATCAGATAAGAAAACTCATATTGGATCAGCATTAAGGTTAGCTTTGTGCCTTCTAGAAATTTACTGAGCAAAAGTTTATTCTTGGAGTTTATTGTTGTTCTGAACCTAAATGATTCTTTACATCCTTCCTTGTCTTTTGTAGTTTTTGTCTGGATAATTCTCATTCCTGTCCTCCAGCTGGAGAAGCAAAGTCGAGTACTTCCTTGTCCCTGCCTATGAATTTAAAAGATCTTTGCTTCTTTTAGTGGGGGACTTAAAGATCTGAAGCCCTCATCCTCAATATATCCCCCTCTTAGGACAGCTTTATAGCTGTATTCCAAAAAAAAGTATATTTTGGTGGACTTCTACTTAGAGATGAGCCCAAATGAGTAAAGCTGGATTGCAAAGATGCTAATCCTAGAGCACATACTACTTCCCTAGGATGATGACTGTCTTTCCTTAGGGCTGTAGTTTCCAATCTAATTGCAAGACAAGGACAGTCTCCCAACAGCTCCAACACCTCTGTGTAGTAGAAATTGCTTCTGTAAGCCTGTGTTGTGTGACACCTCATGTTTGCAGGTGTGGATGCTAGGCTCTAGTATATGCTGTGGATCAGTGTCATTGGAACAGCACTACTGAGCTGGGCAGCTGGGTCACTAAGGTGACCAGCATGTCAGTCAACTCAGATAATACTCAAGAACAGAAACTCATTCAAAACAGTACTTGACACAGCCATTTTTTCTGTACTCAGCCAGATTTTTTGCAGGACACACTATCATTTTATTAGCCATTTTTGCACCTTTCCTGAAGCCAGAGTTCTCACTACAGACATATGTGGATTTTTCTGCCTTTGAGAAAAAAGACTTCCAGAAGACTGACAACTAAATGGTAGTTATGTGTGTGATACAAGTATTACTCATCATTTGTAGAAGTCAATGTGTGCAAACCATAGTTTGAGACACTTTTCACAGATCTCTGAGCATAAAAGAGGTTTTGAATGTTGAAGTATTGAAGTGCTCCTGCAGCTCAGGTACTATCCTGCTACATGGACAGGATATTGCAGCTGGTGTCTGATACTGGAAGATGTCTTTGCTAGATGTCACATGTTGCCAATTTGCAGAGCAGCTCAGAGAAGCAGTCTGCAATTTCCTCAGCCTCCTCATCTTGTGCCTAGGCACTGCCAGATGCCTCTGTGTATGTTTAGTTTTATTGGTTTGTGGAGGATGAATGTCAGCATGCCCAGAGAAGCTGTGGATGCCCTATCACAGGAGCTGGTCAAGGTCAGGTTGGGTGGGGCTTTGAGCAACCTGGTGTAGTGGAAGGTGTCCCTGCCCATGGCAGAGGGGTTGGTACTAGATGATCTTCCAGGTTGCTTCCAACCCGAACCATGCTATGATTCCCTGTGCTATGATTCTCTTAATGCAAGCATTGACTTACAAAGTGAAGAACAAGAGTATCTTTGAGGAATGCAGGAAATAATAAGCCTGTGCTTTATTTAATCACAGTTAAAGGAAAATTAAATGAAAGTTTTGATTAGATTTTAGCATATTGCCTACTTGCCTTGACCAACCAAACTGGGGACTTTTGTGGTTTGACACTGGCCTTGCAACGGCAGGCACCCACGAGAGTCACTCGCTCACCATCCCCTGCCACAGCTGGGCAGAGGAGAGAAAGAAAAAAAAATTAACGAAGGCTTCATAAGTTGAGATGAGGACTGGGCGAAAACACTTCAAGGGCAAAACAGGCTTAACATAAAGTTACAAAGTGAATTTATTGGTAACAGAATCAGATTAGGATAACGAGAAGTAAAAGAAGCCTTTAAAACACCTTTTCTTCCCAGCCCCTCCCTCCTTCCCACCTACAGCGCAGGGAGACAGGGCATGGGGGTTGGTCAGTTCATCACCAAGATGCTCTTCTGCTACTCCAGGAGAGGAGTTCTTCCCCTGTGAGGCATGGGGTCCCTCCCACAGGAGACAGCTCTCTGTGAACCTCACCGACATGGGTCCACTCTCACAAGCAGCAGCCACACCGCACCTGCTGCAGCATGAGCCCCTCCCACAGGCACACAGCCGTCCCAAAACTGCTGCGCCATGGCTCTCTCTTTCCACGGTGTGCACTCCTCCAAGGACAGACTGCTCCAGCCTGGAAGCAGGGCCCTCTCTCTCCATCAGGTCTCCCACTGGATCACAGCCTCCTCCAGGCATCCACCCGCTCCAGCATGGGCCCCTCCCCCACGGGCTGCATGTGGATCCCTGCATCCCCTGTGAATCTATGGGCTGCAGGGGGACAACCTGCTTCACCACGGTCTGTAGATGCATCTCAGCTCCAGTGCCTGGAGCACCTCCTGCCCCTCCTTTTCCTCTGACCTTGGTGTCACCGTGTTGTTTCCCCTCACATGTTCTCATCTCCTACTCCTCTCTGACTAGAAGCCAAAACTGTGTGACTTTAATTTGATTTTCTTCTTAAATATGTCACCAACCTCTCTCATTGGCCCAGTTTTGGCAGGAGCATTGCCATCTTCAGAGCCATCGGAGATTGGCTCTGCTGGACATGGTGGAAGCTTCCAGGATTTTCTCGCAGGAGCCACTTTTGTGGCTGCCAAAAACCAGGTCATGCAAAATCAATACAGGGAGAAAGGCTTTTCTCCCTTTTTTCCCATTTCACAGCTGGATTTCTGATAAGTGAACTTTTTTAGTGACTTGATTGATCTAATTTCATATTTGCTGCGATTTTTTATCTTTCTCTGATACCAGTCATGAATATACCTTTTGAATACTCCTCTCTGTTGATGGACTTCAGCTGAACTGAAAAATCTAAACATCATTTCATAGGTAATTTTTCAGTGGAAATGCCAGTTGCTGCACTGTTACTTCCTCCAATGTTCACAGGTAATTCCTGTTACTACCAACACAATTGGATAAAACACAAAAACAAAATTCAAAGATGTCTCTTTCTAGCAGGCTGGGGATGGCATGGTATTCAACACAAAGAATTGTGTTCAAAGAAACATATTTCATATGTTTCATATTTCATATTTCGTAATTTCATTCATTTAAAAGAATATGAACAAGAATGCTAATGCATAACATTTAATAACCTGTAATTTCAGAACTATTTGTATACAAACAAAATAGGTCAATGAAAACAGCTAATTAGTAGCACCTGAAGCAGACTAGAGATGGAAAAAATTCAGCAAATTAATAAACAGCTTAAATGACCTATAAAATGGGCATTGAGCTTCACTTTAATGACCAGGCAAACAGCAACATATTCCATCTTTGGAGCATCTGAATTTTGGAACAACCCATCAATAAGTATATGTACCCATCAAGAGTATATGAATAAGAGTTGTGAGAAAAGATTTCCTTTCATGTGCAAACAGAGGTATTGTAGTGCAGCGTTACATCCATATGGGTTAGTGATGAAAACTGCAAGTGGGTACCTTAGCTCTAGGTAGCCTGGCTTTCCAGAGCTGGGAAGAGTCAACAGAACTGTGAGTACTTAACTACTTCCAGTAATTTGTTTACCTAGGCAGTTACCTGTGCCTCACTCCTGAGTAACGCAGCCACCCAAAATATGACGAAATTCCAGTAATAATTATTATATCACAATTTAATTCAGAGTATTTAGATATGAGATACTTTCATTGCTCAATAGGTCTTTCACTGCTTGTGTTCACCACACTTACAAAATCTGCTCACTAAGAGGATAAAACCTGTTGCCAGAGTTCCTCTTTCACTCCCTCATCCAGGGACTGGTGAACAGCATAGGACCAGGAATTATGAGTATCTCAAAAACCTAAGGGCTGTAAAGGCATCATCAAAACTGCTGTAGAGAATAATTGCCCTGAGGTTGCCTTATCGGCACCAACATGCAGCTTGCTATATATAAAACTTTTAAAGCAGCTCCAGCTATACTGTCCTAGTATGATTCAGAAAGCTGAGCACATGCCTTCTTTACCATGGAGCACCCTACAGGGAAAGCATGCCCTGAGCAGATTCAACCAAGGAGAAGAGATGAGGATGAGGATGAGCCTGTGGATCAGCAATTATAATTACTGAGAAAAGGATCAAAAAACATTACTGGTGCTGGTTCAAGCCATGGGTACAATGGCAACTGCAATGAAGCTGTATCATAGTCTTCTCTTGCCTGTGCATGGAGGGAAGATTCTACTTCTTCCTTCAGTCCGCACAGGCAAATCTCAGTCACTTGGAATTTGTTCAGGAAAAGGGTGAATTTTATCCAGAAGGAATTAGGAAGCAATATAGATCCAACATATGGGACCATATGTCATTGTATTGTTTCCAAATGGGTTTTTTTGAGCTTTTTCACTCCATTGCGAACAGATTATTTCACCACACATTGTCTAGAGAAGAAGGGGGTTTCATATTCCCATTTCTTTCATTTAGCCACTATTAAATCTGTATCAGTTTCATAATACTGTTTTTCAACATTATTTCATCCTTTGTTTCAAACATGCACACCACAAGTGTGGTTTGAAGCAAGTGCTTTTAATATGTTGTTCAGGCACTGCCGAAGTCAATGGCAGAAATAGAGAGTACAAGCAGAGATGGTCCTAAACAACCCCTGAAACAAAAGATTCCACATGTTTATAAGGCTGTTCAAAATCAAATCAAGCCTTTTGCTTGACCCTTAATAGAGGGAAACCAGCACTGATGTTTGATTATAAGTCTAATTAAACTAAAATTGGGGATGTGTTGACTCTGCCCTCTCTTTGCTATGCAGATCAATGTGCTCATGTAATGTTAATTGAGCTGGTCTGTATCTCCTTCTTTTCCTGTGATTTCCTACTCCAGCCTTGGAGAAGAACTCTGCTGTCCAGTGACATCTGTTCTAAATCATGTTTTTGAAAAAATGTAAATACAGAAGACTTGAGGTCAGACACAGACAAAGCACTGGGCTAGCTCCCAAGGCCTCTCTGCATCTGGGTTTGTTTGATGTCAGGACGGCTGTCCACAATCAGTGGCTTCAGTGGTGGTAGCAAGAGACTCTTCAATTTTTTGCACAGGTATTGTAAGTATTAAAACCTTTTGATGAGCTCCCTGTCTATAAAAACCTGTAGCTGGCTGGGTACAGGCCTCTTCTGAAAAGGAGGAGGAGCACAATTTCTTCATCCTGCCCAAATGATGGAGATGGTCTTCTGTGACCTTCTCCAGCCTCAGCCACTCTCATACTTTTCATGTTTTTTATACTTAGTTTTTGTTTGTGTCTACTTCTGGTAGTGTCCAGTTGCCTGTCTGCACAGGTCTGCGTAGTTCCCAGACCTTTAATTTATCAGAATTGATAGATTTTGAAGATTCAGAGTTGTGCTGGGCAGTGATACCTTCACACTGGACTACTTGAAAGCAACTTTGCAGAAGAAAGTGCTGAAGGCCTCATTCGTAAGAGAGCTGAAGTGCCTAAAATAGTCTGTTGAATTGTACAGAGCAGGCATCAGCAGACCTTAGATTCATGAGTGTATTAGAAAACTGCCGTAGGCATGGGATAGTAAACTCCTTGGTCTCTGTAAGTTTGGTAGAGGTGCTTTTTGTTTTCCTGTTCTGTGGCCTTTGGGCACTGTTCTGGGCATTATTGTTTCCCTAAGATCAATAACTGTGAAAATCAAGCTCTGTTGGAAAAGCCACAGAGAAGCAGAGACTTCTTAACTAGAAAGCAGCTTTACAATGTGGAGTTGGCATACATTTTACATTTTTATCGAGTGTGTATTTAGCAATTAGTCAGCAGCCTGATTTAATGAACTTTGTTTGATTTATGCATAGCTTTTATTAATTGTGCCAATAGGGATAAACATTAGATACAAATAGATGCAGACGTCTCGCTTCTTTCTCCTTTAAATAATACTATTTCTTGTCATTAAACTACTTTATTTTTGTCTACTCTATATGTTAGAAAGTGATCATTTCTTACCTTCCATACTTCCATGTCCTTTCAAAGGTAAGGCTCAAAACTTTCACCAACCCATATTCTCACTGGACTGGGCTATGACCAAGGCCAATACAGAAGTTCACAGAAGAAAGTGTTTTCTCCTTCTCCCCTTTCTCCCATCAGTGGTATGTACATTAAATAGTAAGTAGGCCATGGAAATAGAGAGCATGTGAATGACTTCAGATCCTGGTAATTTGAGCAGTCAGAGAAAAAGAGGGCCAAGCACCTGGCTTTCAATCTCTGTTTCAATGAATATTTAAGTACTTTATGTAAAGTGGGACACTTTAAACAAATGAGGCTGAGAGAAACCTACCTAAGAATATTTTCTAACCCAGCAGTTAGGCTACTCTCCTGAGAAGCACGATGTTTGGGTTCAGGTCCCTGTACCAAATCATTTAAAGGAGGTGCTTGAAACTCCATCTTTCACAGCCTAAGAACATGGCCTAATCACTGAGTTTTTGGATATCAGGGGTGGCAGCACTACCTCCTCTGTTTTTGGGAGAGGAGTCCCCTTGTGACAAAATCAAAATGTTTTGTTTTTTGAGATGCCAGAATGAATTCTTTCAACATCTCTGAAGTTTTTTCATGTTATTTCAGCTGAAACTGTTAGTTAATATGACCTGAATTCACAGAACAAAAGTTTCAGTTGCCCTAAAATTCCAGTATTAGTGAGGGAACAAATTGATAAAAAAGAAGCTTCATTAACTTCTAAATCAGGTTAGATGCTCTACAGTTGTCTGGTTGTGGCACTTCCTGAATTTGGCCCATCAATGGTTGTGCTTTATTGATTTTATTGGGATTCTTCCCTTCCACATAGGTGGAAGTTCCTCCCCTTTAGAAGTAAAAGGAGGACTGTGATCTTGAGTACCCAGAAGTGAAAGAAGATTTAAATTATCCTTCTGCAGAATGCTAATGGCCAAAAAGTAGGAACACCTTTCAGAAATCTTTAGGCATTTTCACCCATTAAACACCATTTGGAACTTAAACAACTAAATACTAGGCTATTTTTAGAGATAAAATCCCTTACACACATTGGCAAGTGTAGTGAGATCATTTTATTGACTTTGTGTGCTACTTCAATAGTTTCTCATCTTCAAATGCCAGTAATCTAGAAGAGACTTTTTGATACCATCAAAAGGAAAAAACAATCCAAAACATAGGCAGTTCTTGTGGTGTCACTGACTTTTTCCCTCATTGAATATGAACAATAAGCATGTTTTTCTGAGGTTCTAAGTTCAATTGCCATAGTTCTATTTTTATTAGATGTTAAAAATATGTCTGGGTGCCATTGTAGTTACACTTAGCAGCAGCAAAACACTTTTTATTCACAGGTTTGCCATAAATTCTTTAAAAAGATAAGAAAAACACAGTTGCAGGCAGGCTCTTAGGTTTTGTCCTTTTGTTTCTACATGAAGGACAAACGTTGCTGCCTTTTTAGTGGTGTTACACATGACAGGACATGAAACATTTGCTTCTGAGTATTTTTATTCCAGATACAAAACGTAATCAGCTGTGCTCTCTCAGCCCCTTGGTCCGCTTGGACCTTCTCCTATCTTGGTGTTTCATTGCAAGGATGAACTCTGGTGAGCTCAGCCTTCTTTTGGTGAGCCCAGGTTCACAGCCAGTGTTTGGGGACTCAAGTCTTTCTTGAATAGTGGCACAAGCTACTGCAGTTTCTTGTATAGGAGGAGCAATACATCATGGAGATCTTCATAGTATGATTTACTCTCTCTTCGTCTCTGTGTGTTGAGCTGCAGTGAAATAAGTAATGGTAATGTTTAGAATGTCATCACAAGACATCTGAATTTAATACTTCAGCAGAGGTAAGTGGGAAGATCATCCCTCACATTCTGTATATGTTCAAACTGTTATCCTAGTCCTGGCTGTCTGCAGATATGGAGGAAAGAGAAAGAAGGATGAGTGTAATGAAGACATTAGCCCTTTGCTGGCACTGTCAGATGGTACAGGCATCTCCTCATCACAGGCCACACAGCAGCTGTGTAGCCAGCCTGGCACATCCTATTCTGCAAGGCTTTATGTTGAAACCTAGTAACCAGAGTCCTTTTTCTCTGAAAAATAAATACACAAAATATTAAAGCTAAGACTTCACATGCCAAAACAGCTACCTAATATATTTTGTATCTCTGCACAAACTCTCCAGATCAAGTCCTAACAACAAAGATTGAATTGCAGAATGCAAAAAAAAAGTATGATAAGTGTAGTTGACTTCTCCTATGTATTTTACAAATAAAAGTAAGGATTTATGGTTCTGTGTAAATAATGTTGTGAACAATGCTAACAAAACGGTGAAAGAACAGTAATTTGTTTTGGACAAATACCTGTTATTGGTTGAGAGTAAGAAAAAGGGATAAAACACTAAAAATAGCATATTTAAAAAATATTGGTCCCATCTTATAAGGCCTCACATCATCCATCATTATGCAGTGGGATAACACATTGACTTCATGTAGACTACTGGCGTGAATGAGTGTTTGCAGTAAAAACTGAAAATCTTGTTTTCCTATATGTGATGTTGTAGATAGTTTTCTTTTATTAATTTTTATTTTCAGAGAAGAAAAAATATCTTTGGCACCTCGTATTTTTGTGTCTGCATTTTGAAGTTACTAGTAATGCAAAATGACCTAATCAAAAATTAAATGTGTGTGAGAGACGGTCTGAAGATCCCTTTATCTGCCTCACGTCCGTCGCAAGGACAGACACTGGAATCCCTAAAAGGCCTCAAAAACTTTGCACAGAGTGACTGGCTTGGCTGAGATGGGATGGCAGCCAAGCTGCTGCCTGCCACTGGACTGATGAATTGCCACAGGACACAATGGTCAGCACTAGTCCTTGCTGCCCAGGTGGGAAGGGTTGTGCTGGAGGTTCTGTACTGTACAGCTGAGCAGATGCAGCATGTTTGGGCTTGTTTTGGGCATGCACCTGTGTAAGGCATGTTTGAGCATATACCTGTGCAAGGAGGTACTTTGCTTCTAGCTCACAATGTTACCATAGTGATCACTGCTTAACAAAATGGACTATAAAGAGACTCTTTGAACAAACCACGATGAGTACTCCCCATGGAAGACGAACCTATTGGCTGGACCACGAGGGCTCTCGTCTGTCTGTTGGTAGCTATATCTCCTTCCCCCTCTTTTCCCCACTATCCTTTTTACATCTTCTCTCTCTCTCTCTCCCCTCTATCGCATAAAACTGATGTTGGCACAATAAAAGTGCATTGTTGTTTTGAGCAAAACTTGTGTCCCATTGCTGTTTTTCTTTTGCACCTGGGGATCAAAAGAACCTAATCACGAATCCTGCATTGCGGATCGTGACAATGTGTGACAAGAGGGAGATAATTTTCTGCTGCTCTACCTTGTGAAAGCAAACAATGAACTGTAACTTAGGGTCCACAAGTCATGATTCTTTCCTTTTTTCTATATTATAATTTAAATATTTTTCAAAACTCATAGTTTTATGGGTCTCTTTGAAGTAAATTATGAGGTTTGTACATTATTTGAAAACCTAAATTTTGCCGATTATCTTCCATTTGCTTTTGTCCACCCAACAGTCTCATATTCATTTAATTTAAACAATGATGATCAGCTATACATTGATTGATACTCTGCATGAAAGCACAAGTTATTCCTATGTTCTTTTTATTGAAGAACCTAGCATAAGAATTTTTCATCAAAGGTTAGCTTTAAGTACTCTTAACATATTATTGTGTGTTGGCAGAAAGTATATGGCTCTCGACTATCTGAATTATAACTGCTTCATGAGTTTGAGTATTGTGTAGATAGACTGAATGATGAACTTTAAAAATTTATTGCATCTTATATGAGTGAAGAGAAATGCATATTTCTCTCTGCCCATAGCCTTTTACTTCACAGTGCCCTTTAATAATGGGAAAAATTAAGACAGTCCATACAAAACATAGGAGTTAAAATTCTGTTATACATTTTCATTCTAATCTTATTTCTCTAAGCCATGTTAATGTCAAGGTGTTTTTCTGATCCTTTCCTAGTTTTCCCTTGTATTCATACGCTTAGTGTCGGGGCTGGCTTCAGAGGAACTAGTTCTAATAGTGAAGGTGTGCACCTATGTTAGTGTTTTCAGTATATGAACCTTTCTAATGGGGCCAGGATATTTTCATTATCGTTATGGCATTACTTCAATAGGAGTACTTTGGTGAATCTGTTCACAGTGGTAAAGCTGATTTTTAGGTTTTGTCTCCATGGGAAAGTTAGTATAGAATAAGCTATAATATAAATTCATGATATAGCAACTCAACACATGCCAGTGCTTTGCAAAGCTACCCAAGCTAGATGTGAATCAGACCCCTGAGGCAGTATAGCTGGATGAGTGCAGTGCCGTGCCTAAGCTAATTAGTCCTACCGAGAAGTAGGATATGTTATGGAAGAGAGTTACATTGATATGGCCATACTTCCTGGCTATCCAAAAGAGAGAAATCAGAAGTGTCATTCTGTGGCAATAGGTACACTTGCAATGCTCCAGTTTGTTCATGTTGTAGCTCTGTGGGTCTTTAGTCGGTCATTCACACAAGGAATTAGTGCACAGTAATTAATAAAGTGGTCATTCAAACTTTGCGTACTCTGCAATACCCACAGACCCAAGTACAGAATCAGGACACAAATTGATTTTGATGTTGTTATATCACAAGCTATTCTATAGGGATGCAGTATTCAATACCAGCCAAGAATCTAGTATAGACTTGTAAGAAGAGGTTGAAAAAAATTCAAGTATCTGTAGTAATTAAGAGGTGGAAAACATGTCCAAATCAACTTCCCCAAAAAATTCCAGAAATCATTTAACCTGTATTTTCTGGAATGACAAGAAATTCTGTGTGCCTGCAGTAACACACCATGGAGGAGCCTGGTTTTCCAGAAGGGGTAAGCTGTAATTTAAAAAATTAAAAATTTGGTTTAAAAATCAGCCTTTCCAGTGCCTCAGTTTGAACCCTGAAATCAATGCTCATTCTGGTAAAGAAGCGTTTATCAGGTTCTGAGGAATAAAATGTCATCAAAGTCACTTGAATTAGTCACGTATTTATGAGAGTAATAAAGAATCTAACTAATTCTGTAGTGTTTACCATTTTATAATAAGCGACCCTCAAGTACAAAGACTGTGATCAGAGGGGAATATAATATAGTGAGCTGGTATACTAATGCAAGCTGTGCCCTGTCAAGAACAGTGATTTTAGAAAAAAAACATTCTGTCACCTAAGCAAGACACTATAATACCAGAAGGTCAATTTACTTTATTTGTACATGTGCACATATGTGTATATCTTTTGTACCCCCTTGAGCTGAAATCTTCACCAAAACTCTCTTTAGAAGCATTTAGGAAAAGCTGGATGAAAATTATATGTTTTCTGTATGCTTTGCACTCCCCAAACTGTTACTACAGGTGGTGTTGCTAAGTACTGTGGAATACATAGCCTAAAATTACTATATTGTTATTGAGGTCCAAGGGTTGGAATTCTTTGCAGACCTCCCTCTCTTTTCTTTAAACATCTCTTCTACATTTTCTGAATTTACTTTGCTATTACTGGACATTCCTGTCTACTACTTCAGGATGAAAGACAAGGCACTGCACCACTGAAAATGACGAGCCCTTATTTTTATGTCCAGCATTCTTCCTCTAGATTCATAATGTAAGTTATCAAAAAAAGGTTGGGATTTGGATTTGGAAGGGGTACAAAAAACAATCCTAGATGCTCTTTCACAGGTTAACAGACATCTTTAAAACCTGAAGGTTTTTTCTACTCCTGCTTATTTTTCAAAATCTGTCATTGACTGAATAGTTTGCTTATGCTTCTTCAGTTTCTCTTTCAAAATATTCCTTCAGAATTTAGTGGCCTGAGTTTGATCTGTAGATCACTTCTGAACTATCACTAATTGAGGGTCCCAGTAGCACTTAACAACCCCTTAAAGAAATAGATTGCTGTAGAACATAGGTCAGCAGCATTCGTTTCCTTTATCTAGCCAAGACACCTCCTTTACTTCCAGCATTTACCAGTGTCAGACCAAAGTATTGTAGCAACATCAGGAAGCAATATCTAACTAGTGGTATTTTGACAAGCTTCAGTCGAGCTTTCTTGAATACCTCCTTTAAAAGTTACTGCTACCAACTACCTTGAATTCAGAAAAAGACCTTCTTTCATAATGAAGAAATCTACTGAGAGTTTTATCTTGGGCTTCTACCATTTATTCTTTGAAATATGTGCTGAATCTGCTATACTCAAATTTGAGTTACTACTTGTATCAATATGGACCCATGGTTTCAAGCCTTTAGATATGCAAATTGCGTTTCTGTAACGAACAAAACCTTAGAGACCATGCTGTTGTGGTTCCACAGAGCCTTTATTGCGCCTCATCATTATGCTAAATTAATACAAATTTCCTGTGTGTCCAGAATTCAAAGTCAATCAAGTGGCTTAATCTCTGAGGGCATGGGATAAAAATGCTATTATTACAGTTTGGAAGAAGGTGAGGGATTACCTTTAAAGGTATCCAGGCTATATGCTACAACAGCAACTCTGAAACACAGACCATTATGAACCACATCTTAACAGAGTGTGAACTTACAGATTGCCTCCTGCCCTACTTTTGATCGCACAAACTAATTCCCCACAATTGTATGATGCATTCTTGGCAAATTAAGTAGTTGGCTCTGTAGAGAAGCAGTATTAGAAAGGTATTTGTGATTTGTTACTCTTCTTTAAAGCACTGAATGTTTTGACTATTTTTAAAAGTTAATCTCACTGTTTACTTTTCATGTTTGTTTCATCTTTTTCCCCATATACTTCGCTTTTCTTAGCTAGCATCCACAGAATGAACCAGTGCCAAGTGTCCAGTGAGTTTTCTGAAGGATGTAGCTCTTAAGATCCACAAACTGCAGTTTGAAAACTTGTGTATTAGTAGCTCCAAATGTGTTTTGGAGACTTTCTCTAAAATTGATGATACTGTCATGTTATTTAGGATTTGTACTTTAAAGTTGCCAAAGCTATTTATTTAATCATATTGACTAAATCATCATCCTAATTCTTCTTTGAAGGAATAGCTGCCATCATATTGTGCAGAAGTATCATGAGTTGCTCCATTGTTGATGTTTGGTTTGTGAGAATTTTTTTGGTATCTTTTGTTTCTTAGCAGTTTTGAAAATTTCTCACACCTCCAACATGGTGCATGGTTCTACTTTGGAAGACAGGGAAGGACTAAATATTCACTTGAGATTCTTTCTAATCCTATTTTCTTTAACTTCATTAAATAAATAAACTGCATCAACAGTCTGAATCCCAATTATGGCCTAATGCTGATGAGACAAGCTTACATCATGGCAAACCTCTGAGTGCACGATACCTGTGTAGGTGTTTCTACTTTAGGTCTAGTGCCTCAGATAAAAACTCGTGGAGAAGGAAAAATGGAGCATGTCCAGAAAACTGAAGAATGACTGGCTTTCCTTTGTATTCATCTTTGCATGGAATTTCAGCTTCAGTCATCCAGAAGTTCAGGCTGATCTGGTGTACTGCTAACAAAAAGGCAAGTGTAATTCAACCTTCCTGCCATAAACAGTTAAAGTTGATCTTGAAATATCTACAGTGAAGATTCTGATTTTTGCCTTGTGAGAAGTTACCTCAGCCTCCTTTTCAGGTGCCTCTTAGGGATTTGCTCTGATTGAATTTATTTATTTTAAGTTGATCTCTTTCCTGGTCATTTGAATATTACACCAAAAGAAACCCAACCAACCAAACAATAACAACAAAACACAAACAGAAAAACCCACCCACGCATACAAAAAAACCATTTCCAGTCCCATCCAAATCTATTTATGCTATCTCTCACAGTAACCAAGAGGAAAAGCCTAGGGTATAGCACAAAAGTAGGGCAAGCAGAGATATTTGCCCAGAACACTCTCCAGCCAAACATGGCTTGTGGCTCAGGGATGTCTGAATCTGGAAGTGATCTCTTCATATTTAATTGCTCTCAGTAGGCTTTTCTGCTGTGAAGTTCTTCATTAACTTGTATTGATCATACAGCATTTCTCAAACAGTGAGAGAGACATCACTTACATCACATGATAATGTGAGATAATTTTCATCACCTGGTATTGTATTAACCAGATCCTCTAGAACTAGGAAATAGGCTGTGGTATGTATTAATTCCAGCATACTTGGAATGACCTGGTTTTTGTCAGTTACTGTCTCTTCTTAAAAGATCACAAGCCAACTCTATTGTGGGTTGTATCCTCAGCCAGCAGATCACGACAGGTGATTCTGCCCCTCTACTCTGCTCTGGTGAGAACCCACCTGGAGTGCTGCCTCCAGCTCTGGGTTTCCAAGCACAGGAAAGTTGGAGCAAGTTCAGAGGAGGGCCACTCCAATGAAGAAAAGATGAGACAATTGGGATTGTTCAGTCTGGAGAAGAGGCAGCTTCAGAATGACCTAACTGCAGCCTTCCAGTCCCTAAAAAAGGGACTCACAGAAAAGATGGAGAGAAACTTTTCACAAGGGAATGTGTCAGGACAAAGGGAATGACTTCAAACTGAAAGAGAGTAGATATACTTTAGATACTAGGAAGAAATTATTTACTCTGAGGCTGGTGAGGCACTCATTAGGTAGCCCAGAGAAGTTGTAGATGCCCCATCCCTGGAAATGTTGAAGGCCAGGTTGGACAGAGCTCTGAGCAACCTGGTCTAGTTGTAGATGTCCCTGCGCATGTCAGGGGGGGTTGAAAGTCCATGATCTTTAGTGTTCCTTCCAACTCTATGCTCTAGGCCATTCTATGATTTTATCAANAATTGGGATTGTTCAGTCTGGAGAAGAGGCAGCTTCAGAATGACCTAACTGCAGCCTTCCAGTCCCTAAAAAAGGGACTCACAGAAAAGATGGAGAGAAACTTTTCACAAGGGAATGTGTCAGGACAAAGGGAATGACTTCAAACTGAAAGAGAGTAGATATACTTTAGATACTAGGAAGAAATTATTTACTCTGAGGCTGGTGAGGCACTCATTAGGTAGCCCAGAGAAGTTGTAGATGCCCCATCCCTGGAAATGTTGAAGGCCAGGTTGGACAGAGCTCTGAGCAACCTGGTCTAGTTGTAGATGTCCCTGCGCATGTCAGGGGGGGTTGAAAGTCCATGATCTTTAGTGTTCCTTCCAACTCTATGCTCTAGGCCATTCTATGATTTTATCAATTAACCAAAAAGCAGCTTCCACAACCTCCTTGGGTCAAGTTTGAGGAGGGAAAGAAGAATAATGATCAGCTAAGTTTTCTGAAGTGTTCAGAAGTAGTTTCTGCCATTCAGGTTTGGCATGAATTATTTTTTCCCTGAAGTTACAGTTGTATTTGTGTAAACCTCTTGGGCTTACACTAATTGCCACACCTCAGGAACGCACTCTTAGATGTTATTATGTGCAGGGCATATAAGGGCTTCTGCATATTCAACATATTGGAAGACATCTTCAGGACCATACTTGTGGAAGTGTGCTGTTTGTTGACAGGTTTGAATCTTAGTCGTGTTAGTCACTGACAGTTTAGTTCTTTGGTATGCTTTGTTTAATCTCTGCCTTTTTCCTCTACAGTCGAATCACTCACAATAGAAACTGAAAGAACTGACAAATACTGAAGGATCAGAACTGTGTTGGAAAGAAAAAAATGGCAAAAGCCAGGATTCTAACTATTTATGGATCTTGTTTCCCAACAAAGTGTATCTAAAAGTCGTTGTCTCAGGGTTCAGAGACAGCTAAATGATTGATTTCACATAAAATATTTGTTGTTCTAATTACGGTGCCATCTGGATCATTGGCAACAAACAAATTCAAAACCAGCCTTTACATACCATCTTGAAAAACTTACTATTTGCTCAGTGTGCTTTATAATCTAAAGCATATGGCTTTGCATATAACTGCGCTATCCAAAATGAAGCCATGCATAATGGATCACTGGATGGAAGAAAATGCATTGCTTCTGTTACACGTTCTTTCAGTGTGTGTATTCAAATGGTTCTGTTTAGGGTTATAAACAAAAGGCCGTTCTTACAGTTTCAGCAGTGTGTTACAGATTCTGGGATGCACATGACATCAAAGAGGCTACACTAATTTCCCTAGCAGTCTATGGCTCTTGGCACTATGAGCACACTCCATCTGAATAAACAGAATCCTACTTCACCACAGTTGTGTGGGGGATCCGAGGTGATCATGAAGCTTGGTTTTGTGTTTATATCTTTCTATAGGACTTCTTACTCTTTCAGATTCTGTGTGTTCAGTCAGTCTGGTAACTACATTTGAGCTATAGACTACAAAGCACTTGACACTGAAAATAATTTAATATATTATTTTTACATAATGAATTCAGGTAAGATCTTTAAGTACACTGGAGTTGCTAAGGACTAATCACTTTCTAAGCATTGATATATATATTTTTTTTTAAGTAGTTAGTATCTTTTCCATTAGCAACATTTATGTGAAGATTCAGTAAGATATTTTGTGAGTTAGCAAGGGCTGAAGTCTTATAATTCCTCAAAGCACATCTGATTTATTGTTCTTTCCATGCATGCTTATCACTAGCAGCATGAAGAGTGCCAGCTCCTATAAATATTCCTGGACACTCTTATGTACGAAAGGCACCAAGGGAATTTGGTGGCAGGAATGGTTCCCATCATACTAGATCCCATTCTATCAACAGAATAGATGGCCTTATAGAACATTTGCAGAGGTCTGAAGCTACTGGTAGGTAAGCATGAAATATTTTGGAGAGAATTACAATTGTTAATAGTATTATGTCAATATGCCTCCAGGATCCTGATGTTACTAGATTAATCCTCTGATGCCAGAACATAGGTTCAACTGCTTCACCATTAATGATTTTTATTCCCTTTTCTTCTTTTCCTTAGTTACTCAGCACCTTACTTAATTGTTAACTTTTTTGTCTTTTTCCTCCTTCCTATAGTTTTCTCTTTTCCCTCTTACTAACCTCAGAAGGGAAAAGAATATAATGAAGACATACCTTATTACTCAAGTCACCAAGGACTTTGCTCTTTATTCTCTCCTACTCTGTGTTGTTGTCTCTTGGTATGGTTTTGCCTGTTCTGAGATTAAAATCCTTCAGAGACAATGTGTTTGTTTTCTATCAGCTTCCAGAATTTTTGTAGAACTACCATAATATAATGTATGTAGTATAGACACAATAACTTCATTATTTCCAAATGAAGCTACAGATTATTCTACAGTGAAGCCTATTAAACCTATTATCCTGTGCTTGTTTCTGATACTTTTATAGTTGGTAGCATTAGCAGGCAGTGTACAAATACCTTGTGATGAGGGCCAGGTATGTCTTCATGTGTGCTCGTACTAAAGTCACACTGACTGCGGTTTAGTGCAGGGATATGCAGGATAGTTCTGCACTAACAGGATTGAGTATGGCAGGCAGACGCAGCAGGAGCTCACTGGGGACTAACTGCTTGAGTATTCACTCTGCTTCCCAGGCACATTTTTCATTTTACTCCTATTTTGCACTTTACTTCTGTTTTGCACTTAAGGCATGATACAAATTTGTGCAAATGGTGGAGAATCATGGGAATGGAAAAGGAAGGAAAATACATTTGTATGAATACTCATAGCCAAACAACATTGTGTGCCCTTTGTAAGTTACTCTTACTTAAAATAAAGCTGAAATAATGAAAATCATGAAGTCTAGTTAATTTGCAGCAGTATTTACTGCATAAGTGATATTCAGTCATTCCCATTTAACACTGATATGAGTGGGACCAGAATCATTAGCCCCTTGAGTCATCTCCTTGAACAGACTTGCATAGCACACAAGGAAACCTAGCTATTCCTTGAAGCCAACATTCTGCACATAATTATCCTCTAGCATCCAGTCCAGAAGGAGAAGATATATTATCATTGTCTGTGAGGTCATTTCTGCATTTGCCTAAGACTTCAAGAGGAAAAGTGAAGTTAACTTGCTGCCTTGAAAAATGATTCAAAACTGGAAACTTGAAAACATCAAAATACATATAAATTATCAAAGGAGAACAAAGACAAGTTTTTCCACAAAAGTCTTCTCCCCAGGCTATAACAATGCTTTACATAGGCATGATCAATATATCCAGGCTTGAGAACCAAAGTCTTTTGGAATAAATTAGACTGGCAGGAAAAGAAACAAACAAAGAACAAATTAACATGATTTTAAACATTGCTTAAATTTTCATGAATGTAGACCTTGAGATGTTATGATGAGATCCCATGAGTCTGTGCTAATATTTGCTTATAATTAAGGGTTGCACTTTCATGTTTCATCTGATATTATAGATTGGAAATCAGCTACATGCTTACTATTTTTCTTGGTCATACTGATTTCTCTACTTTATTTGCTTACTCTGTTAATAATATATATGATCCCCTAAATGGCCTCATTACCTTTCCTTTAGCAAACTGCCTCTTCTTATACTCTAAATCTCCTTGTATGAGTAATTAGGAAAAAACTACCCTTCGTGTGATACTAGGTTTGTTTTCACCTATAGCATTAAAAGAGCCAAGACTAACCCCTCCCAAACCTGCTTTGGGTAAATGGCTTCAGAAGGAAAGTGGGTGTACTCAGCTCCACACTTCAATATGTGTTGTGGTGGATGAAGTCCCTCAGCAAGGTAATTGGCAACACAGTCTCTTTGGGGCATTGACACATTGGCAAAGAACCTTTGTGTGCATTCCTTGCAAAAAAAAAGTAAGATGTTAACCAGTGTTTAGAGCCCCAGGTGTGCTGCACCACCCTTAAAACAATCTGATTCACATCAGTTTATTTTACAAGTCCCAAATGCAGTTAAGCTGCTTCCTCACCATTTCTGTACAGAATGTTTTCTCCATACCGGAAAAATTAGCAATGTTTGGCAAGATTATCAGCATCAAGAGGTTTTTGAAGCAAGAGTTTAGTCATGAAGAGTTTATGGAGACCCTAACTTTATTTTAGCAAGCAAAATCTGATGATTCTGTTCCTCTGACATGCCTGCCCAGTGCCTGGTACCCATGTTTTCAATACTAAGATAATCAGGACGATAAGGACGTCTAAGATGAGATTTTCACTGAATATCAAGAGAAGTCATCTGCCCCATGGGAAGTCATTAAAAAAATACGGTTTTGCCACTACTGTTTTGAAAGTATTGGTCAGGGCCCAAATCTTAAATGCAAAAGTGCTTGTGTCAGTTCTAAAGAGCACTTCTGTTAAATCTTACTGTTTGGCAGTTTGTACTTTTCTGAAAGAGTCCTTTGCAGTATATGGAAATTATGGATTTTTAAACAGAAAAATCTTCTAAATAAGATAAGGCATAAGAAATCTGCTAATCATCTCCAAGCCAAGATGTGTCATTAAAAGTGTCAGTATAATGGATATGATGGCTAATTGAAGAAAAATATTTCCATTTCAGCCGTAAGAAAACAAAGAAGAAATATGTGGAAATTCAGAAACTATATCCCAGAATTTAAAAGATCAATACAGATCTTCTGCAGACTGAGACTTCTGATAAAAATCACATTAGAGAAATTAATTCCTGTTAAGCTAGACGTGATCTGTGTCACATCTTCAATAGTTTTTAGCTTAAGTCAAAACACGCCTTTTCTAAAAGCTTCTAGTCTCAACCTGAGTTTACATCATACTGCTAAATATTTTTTCTCCTAATTGATTGCTTTCAGTATGTGCTGTATTTCTGGTCTAAAATTTTCTTCTGCTTCTGACCGTTAATTAGTCTAGGCTTTTGTTTTCAAATGTGAAAACCCCTGCACTTTCTATATAGAGGTTTACACGTGCTTCAAATCACCTCTTAACCTTCTTTTGAAAAGAATGAAGTAGAACAGTGTTATATTTCTCACCATATGGCAGATTTTCAAGATTTCAAATTATTCCTGTTCTCAAAACATTCTGCCCTTTATTGCATCCACTTTAAAATAATTCTGTACACAACAATGAAACTGTTTTCCTGTTTCTGTTGAGTAGTCCTCTCTTCTTTGTACCCAGTCTATTTGATATTCAGCTGAATATCTGTTGTTCCCAAGTCTCTCCTGGAGACACTGCTTTCCAACTATGCAATTCCCAGTTCATAAAAACGTATCTCGAATGTTCAACTTTGCATTTAGTTGAAAAAAGGTATCTTTTCAATCTGTGAGCTCTGCAAGGTATTGGTTTTTTGGCTTGGGCTCTTATGTATCAGAGAAATAAAAAGGGTAACTAATAGTGTAGTAGAGGACTAAACAGAAACACCATCAATTTCTTCACTTATAAATACTTCCTACTCTAACACATTGATCCATTAGCCAGTTTCTGTTTCCCTTTGCTGTAAGCAACATCAATGTAGTGGTGTCTTTAGGGAAGCATCCACATGAACCTGCTCACCCACATGTGTCAGCCTCTCTGAGCTCAAGCGAGAGGAGGATGCCCAGAACCTCAGCTACTCTACACTAAGATAGCTGACATAGAGCACTTGGCAGAAAGCATTTTGCCTATTCTCTGTTAATTCTGCGCTGCATTAAGGGATTTAGCAAATAAGAAATTGTAGCCTGAGGAATTTCTGTGCTCAGAATTACAAGAAAAGGTTTTCTTCCAGACAAAAGGGGGTCAGATGTCTTTCTTAAAAAGTGGTGCTACAAGACAACCTGAAGAAAGTGCATGTGCTCACACTTGCTGATCTGGTCTCTAAATTTGTAGCAAACTAAGGAGCCTGGATGTGCCAGAGGCATTTGACACAATTTCTGTGCAGTATAGACAATACCTTAATGATACTGATGCTGCTACTATTGCTATTAAATTACAAGTGACTTTTTTCTTATTGGTGGCTTTAAGTTTGTCATCAAAGCAAAATATTTTAGAACAGCATTTAAAATGCCTATGTAACTGCTGAGTGTTGAGCACATGTTAATACTATTTTGTCCAGATATGGTAGTTTATGATAAATGCTACCAGATTTCGTACTGTTCATGTAGTGTGCAACTAAGACAAATGGGCCCATTGAAAGGGTATTTCCTTTGGAGAACACAAGCTGCAGACCACCCATAGGATACACTGAAATAATTAAGTGGCAGGATAAAAAGGTAGAGCAAAATATTAGTGACGAAGAATCCTAAAAGAACCCAACCCATATATATATATGCGTGTTTTGAAAAAAAAGAATGTGAAGGCTTCAAGAGTATTTGGGGGAAAGAAAAAAAGAACATTATTGTACTGTTTAAAAATTTCTAAATATTTGTGTGCTGTGTTTTTACTTCTTGCAAGCTTCAGAGAGGTGTGTGAAATGATGCAAAACAGTGAGGACCTGATTTCAGACCAGCCTCTGTCTGGAATAAATAAAAATATTCATTGAGAGGTATCCCAAAGCTATATTGCTGTTAGAAATAACTCAAATGCAACTGAAAACGCTGCTTGCAAAAATTGCAGACCCTGCTGTCCTGAGAAAGAAAGCTCTAAGATCTAAGTAACTCTCAGAGCAGAGAGAGGTTAGAATGTAGTTATGACAGGTCTTCCACAACATTTTCAGACTTCATAGAGAACAGAATTACACTTATATCCTATCTAAATCAAAGAAACATAATATTTGGACACCCAGTTTCGTCTGAAGTATTTTCTGGTACAGCTTCTGCCTTGTCTGGTTGTATACAATACAGGCAAGTAGCAAAGGTTCTGGCTCAGCCATCACGATCTCTTTAGCAAAAATATAAAGGTTTACTTAACTTGAAAGTATAAAGCATTGAAGCACTGGATATAAAATTAGCAAGCAGCATGAGTGTATTGTTTTGAAGTTTTTTTGTATTAGTGGATAAATATAACCTTTCTCTATAAAATCAGGTTTGGATTTTAGACCCAGCTCTTCAGTCAGTTCCCTGGTGGTCATTTAACCACCATCCCTCCCAGGTGTTGTGATGGAAGGGAACAAGCGCTCCTCTCCCATGCAGACCTTGCAGTCGCACGCTGAGAGGAAATTATTATCTTTAAAATTTTATTGAGAGGGAGAAAGACAGTGAAAGAGAGAAAACCTCTTAGAACAGTCAGACTTTCGGCTGAAAAGGCCAAAGTTCAAACATGTCCTCTACCTCGTTCAGATTGCAGGTACAACTGTAAGCCTGAGTGCATAATAAACCTCCTTTGTCATGTTACCTGCTCCTTAAGGCCAGATCTTGTCAATGGATTTGTGAGATTAGAGCCCTGCATCTGCAAAAGCCGTATTAACTTCAGTTTTGAAGTGTTTAAAGGAACTCATGCTATTTGATCTTTGTGCTGGCCTCTTGTATAGGAGCAAGTTCCTTGTGCACTCTGGAATGCAAATGTATGAGATGCATGTTTTTTCCTTCAGTGCTGCCAATCCCTGTTTCTATTCATACTGTCACTAAAATAATTTTCAACAGGGAGATACGAGAAAAGTCAAAGGCATTGGAAGAATCATTTGAAAAGTAAATTACCTTTCCTTACCCCTCACAGTATCTTGTAATAATTTACTTATCCTGAAAATAGTTATCCTGTAATCCAAAGTATGTACCATGAAAATACCTGGTAAAATAGAATATAGCACTCCATAATGTCTTTTCTCCTTAATACAAAAAAAAAAAAAACAACCAAGCAAGCTGTTAGTTCTTTTCAGAAACCCTTCTGAAATATTTCCTTCATCTTTAAATTCTGCTTTCCAGATGACTTTAAGCAACTGTTACTTAACAGCACATCAAAAATTTTATGAAGAAAGTGTAATTCCAAACTGGTTCAGTTAATCTGATTAAACAGAGAGCCATGTCAAAAAGGTAGCCTTTTTATATAATGAAAATGATGATGATAATAGACTAAGTCTCATCAGTCAAGAGACTTTATTACTGTCTACTGTAGAAAAACTATTTTGTTGCTGCTGAATGATACGTCCTTAGCTAGTCACAATATACCTCATTTCCTGCTTAGATAACAGAAGATATTAAGATAAAGTGTGAAAGGAATAAGAAACTGGGTGATACAGATATATGGAAGAATAAAAAATGTTAAAAAGTGAAAATGAAGTTCTGCATAAAAACTTGCATTTGAACTAAGTTTCAAAAGAGAAAACAAAGATTCCCAAATTTCTGTTTGCTTACATTGGATAGAACAGACTTGCTAATAAATCCAGGACCAAATAGGACAGAAGAAAAGACTATTTACAGACTAAAATGTGCTAAGATGTTCACAGCACCTGGCACAGCTTAAAACTAAATTGTGTTATCTTACTGTAGGTTCAGAAAACTGTCTTGAACAGAAGCTGAGAACACCTCGTCGACGATGTCAGCAGCCCAAAATGCTGAATAGCCCTGAGGACAACATGTACTATAACCAGTTAAATGTGAGTTCAAAGTGGCAATAAAGCTGTTTTACTGGCTTTGTTTCCAGTTAATAATTCTGTTATTAATACCTGTTTCAGCCCCTCCAGCCCCACCCCCACGTTCTTCTGCTCTCGTCTTGAACATGTGCTTATGCTCTTTATCTGTTGCTTTCATGTCAGGATGTCTGCCTTCACGGTGAATAATTGATGTGGTTTATCAAAGACGAGCAAGATGCATGCTTCATCAGGCTCACTTGAGCCCTTTGATCAAAAAAATTATGCTGTGACTTCTGATATTATCAGCATCTGCTTGCATTCAACACAAAATCACTTTGAATTAAAAATTAACGACTTGCTGCTTTGCTTTGACTGTGTGTTCTTGGCCCTCTCCACAGGGAACTCTAGAATATCAAGGGAGCAAGAGGAAGCCAAGAAAACTTGGGTAAATATCTATCTTCTTAGTTCTAAGCAACTGTAAACAGAAAAAGTCCTTTGTGATATTACAGAATATGCAAAACTTTCTAGAGAGGTTTCTAAAAATAAACAATTAACATATTTCTATGCATTGACATTGGACGTTTTCTGCAGAAGAAATGTAAAACTTGCCTGTACTGCTGTCTGCAGACACTAGAACTGATTCTTACAAAAAATGTACCCCAGGTTTCTCTGTGTACTATATCTACCAAAAAAAAAAAGAGTTTTCTTCGTATTTTGAAGTTTGTTTACCACCAGTGAAAGGTGCCAGGTAAAAGGTATTGGAACTGGAGGTCTGTGACCTAGAACATGGCCAGAAGCCCTGCCAGCCCCCCAGCAGCACACTCACATTGGGTCTCTGCCTTCCTGGGGGAGCACACGTGAGGAGATGATGGAGAGGCTGCTCTGCACAAAAGAGTTGCTTCTTCTCTGTTAAACTGAGTCAGTTCTCACTGTTACATGAGCAGTTACCACCTGGTATAGGTAGAAAAAACTAGGCTGGCTCCTATACAATTGCAAAATATTTTCTTGCCTGATCACATAGACTGGAGAGAACTGATGGATGCTTGTTCTTGCAGACCCATTTAGTCCAAAAATTTACCAGGACCTTCTGTATTATTTCCTCTGGTTTTTATTAATCCTCTGAAAGTAACTATATGAACAGAACGTCTTTGAGTCGAGGTTAAAGCCCAAAATTTTGCATGACTGTGCAAAATTTGGTCTATTTTCTCTCCCTCTCCTTGTTTAAAAAAGTTTTTATTCTGGGAGTAAGAACACTAACATGAGATTGTAGTGCTCATCATACATCACAAAAAAATGAAAGCCCCTTGCTGTCAATAGGACTTTTCCCAAGAATTGATGAAGTAGTCTTTGGCTCATATTCACAGCAAACCATCATCTGAAATACAATACCAAAATCATATCCTACTTGTGGAACATATACAGACAAAAAAAAAGCCACATTCCTCAAATTAAATGCTTATTTGATGCAAATAGTTGTTCTATCATTCTATACTCCCAAACTGAAACATGATACTGCATTTCGCTGATCCTCAGAACCATTCAGAATGTAATCATAAAATGTAATAGCATTTGAAATACATATAAAAGCTATATCTTTCTCATCAAATCATCCTATCTTTCTTTTTTCCATTCTTATACTCGGGCTTTTCATTTTTACATCCACAGAATAGTTTCTATTTCTGAAGATATTGATAGAGTTAAAATTTCACTTAAGGAGTGTTGTTTGTTTTCTTTCAAGCCAAATCAAAGTACTGGATGGAGAGGATGAGTATTACGAATCATTGTCAGCTGTTGAATCTACCCATGAAGATGACAATTTTCTCAGCTCCCCATCTTCTCCTTCTTCAAGAGATGTATCTTTTGCTCAAAGCTGAACCTCAATTATTCTATTGACTAATACTGGTAAGAGTATTTTCCTGCTGATAATCTCTTCCAGTTGACTTTGTTTATGTGTGATTATATAATAAGTTAAAAATAACATGTTAGCTAGTTACTTCAGTTCACTGATTTAGACCCGGGTTTGCAGCTGTACACTGTCACATTTGGCTGTATTTCTATAAACAATTCCAGTAAAGGGGAGCAGTACTACCTGTATGTGTTGATGTTGATAATGGACACATTTTTTTAGCAGCAAGGTTAGTTTATTCAAGTCTGACCCCTTCTTTCCTGCTTCCCCCTCCCCGGCTGCTGTTCCCTCCCTGTGCCATCCCTTCTGTTGTGCTGGCACAACTGCTGCTAGAGCTGCGTGAAAAGTAAGATCAAGGAATTGAACTAGATTAAAAGAACACTGTACTAAAAATTTTAATTTGAGGTCATAGTGAAAATGTTTTGTATTTCATCAGACTGATATTAAACATTGTCCTTTATAACATTCTCCTCTGTGTATGACTTTAACACTAGAAAAATGTAATCTAAAATATACTTGTGTTTCAGTTTACCTTGAAAATAGTTTTCTTATGAAGTATGAGTTTACCATACATCTACCTTGAGGAATTATTTCAAATATAAGTAGTAAAACAGTTTTAAGGCTAACGTTTGACACACTGCTTCATATAGTCCTTGTGGCTGAAACCATCATTATGACTAGTTATTCTTGTTATCCATGCAAATATTTATTTCATTCTTTAAGATGTATCTCTGGGCTCCAGTGACTCCTACATTTCCACAGGCCTCTTGTATACAGCAGGGGGGAAGAAAGTCACCAGCAAATTTTTCTACTTGCTTTTCACTTTCTTTGAAAATCCTTAATGAAACACTGTGTGACTTTCTATGGAATACTGAGATTCTTTGCCTCTTACTGTTTCCAAGGCAGAAGCCAACTATTTAACCTTGCTCTTTTACTTCTGGTTCAGAGACACAATTTTGATCTGTGACCATTCTTTGCTTCTTTTCCAGAAAAGCTCTGGTCAAAAACTTTTGGAAATAAAATGTTCACATTTACTGCCTTACACATTTGCTCAAAGTGATTTTTTCTTTTTTGAAAAACCATACTGATTAAATCTGACCATGTATTTTACAGACCTAGTTATAATCCTTGTTTTTATCTCGCTCCAATGGGTTTACCCTGATCTGTGCTAATAGATCTTCGTCCTACTGGAGATACACCTCACACCTGCTTCTTAAGCTACATAATTTCTTACTATCAATGTTCACTGGCATTGTCTTTTTGACCAGAAGACAAGGAAAGGTGGCATGACAAATGAGTCCCAAATGCAGTCAGGGTATCCCTAAGCCAGAATAGGGTTCAAAAGAAGAAAAGGTAATGAAATAGATAGTTCCACAAAAGCTTTGTTTCTTCTAACAGACATAGAAATTAAGTTAGGCCAGGCAGATGGGGACGAGCGAAGGTTTCCAGGAAGAAAAATTCTTCAGTCATTCTTCACCCAAAATGTGAGAGAGAAGGTTGAAGCTGGAAGTTATAATCCTGACAGACATTGAAGTCTTTCAGTTTACTCCTCATTCTCCTCTGATGTACATCTGGGTAGGTATACTTTAAAGGCACATAAAAGCCTTTGAAATTTAGGAACTCCTTAAACAACAGAGAATTGGTGAATAGCTGCAGATGAATTAATGGTATTAAAAAATGCAGTGCAAATAGAAATGGCAGCCAATATGAATGTCTGTGTATGGATCAGTGTCTCTACATTTTGTCAAAATATAACAAGAATGAGTATTTGTTATGATAACTCATCAAAAATTATGTCACTTTTCCAATGCAATGTATAAATTCTCTGATAATTTGTAACATATCTGGATGGAAAGCAACAGTATTTTTAAACAGTCAAATCACTTGCTCTACTCTTCCGTTGGCACAGATCACACCTAGTTCTAGCAATATTTATTCTTTCTGGTTCCATCCTTCCTTTTTGAAAACTCTTTGGGAAAATAAAGTTTTGTTATCACTACAATTCACATCATTATGCATAGTTAAGAGTTTATCATTTGTTTTAGTTAAATGGCAGTGAGGTTTCCAGATAGCTTTTATGCCACCTGCCTAAAATCCAAGTTTACCTTACACTGAGTAGTTAAGTTCATAAAGAAGTAAGAGAAAGTGAAAAATAATATATAATTCAGTGAGGCACTTAAGCCAAAGCCTAGTCCCATTGAAATCAATGAAATTTTGGCACCTGATTAAGTGCTTTGCTGAATGGGGGCCTGAGTTAACAAGAGCAGCTTTGGAACAATAAAGAATAAAGCACAGGCAAAATGCAAAAATTCTCTAAGTACATCCCTTAACTTTCTTCCTTTCTCTTCATCCAATTAAGCTCATATCAATCTCAGCCATCAGAAATGGACTTCAAAAAGATTTTAAGCAGTCTTTTATTGCATGGAAGGGTTGAACACAGTATTTTCCTTGTTATATGCAATGCCACTATCTACATCTGCTATACTTTTTCAAATTAGTGTCACTAATACTTTAATACTCAATTTACTACCTAAAAGCTGCTGTTGAATAGTATCGTTTCATTATTGCTGCTTCTTAGTTAAACACTGTGCACAAAGTCAGTCTGTGTATTTTATTCTTTCCTAACTTACCCCTTTCCTTGTTTGTTTTCACTTCATCCTCTGCAGATGACCCTGTGGTCTTCTCTCATCCTGATTTTAGAGCACATGTATGCTTTTCAATTATTAAAAGTCTTGCTGTAGAGCCATGCAGTCACATTAAGACTGACCAAAGAGTTGAACTTCTGTTATCATATTGATAGAAGTGTGTGTTTAAGTTGATTGATTAGTGTGAAAAGGAGTACAGGAGGCACATCAGTATGATGATCCTGGTCAGTGGAAGCATATCAATATAAATTGTTTAGATTTTCTTATTTGGCTTTGATACCATTGAAGCATTGTTCTGATTTATTTCCTTTCATGTATATTATCCTGAAATATTAATGTATTTTGCTTAATAGTTCATAACATATCCTGTTCTTAATATTTTATAGAAGTAAAGAGTTTAAATCCTGTTAGGTAGAAGAAAATTTCTTAGACAGTGTGTAATATATTAAACAGTTTTCAGCGGATGGGAAAGAAAAGGATGAAGCTCAACAAGGGATTTTAGTAGATGTCTTCTGTAGACCTTAATGGCACTAGAAACTGATTCTTACTAAGGACAATTTCTGCCTTTCAGTTATGGCAGCTTTAAATCTTTTCTCTGTGCTAAAAAATATCGGGCAGGGTGCTTTTAGAGATTAGCCCCTTTCATTTGGTAATTTTAAATGTGCTTCTCATTTAAACATTTACATCACTTTAGTAACATAAAGGGACCTTAGAACAGGAGTAAATTGCAGCCATCTTAAATTTGCCCTCAATGTGACCTCCCTCACCCATACACTGTAAGAGTTGTGGAAAGGGCTTTTGTGCACTGAACGTTTCTTAAGTGGCCCCTATCAGGCTATCCAAGGACTTGTTGTTACTTAGAAGCATATAAAATGTAGCTATAAATTACATCAAACTAGGTGGTACTACTGTCTATTTTACTACCATATGAAAGTTGATGTGAAAATGGGATTTAAGTCCAAATTTTAAAATTTCACCTTTAAAAAAATTATAATTGAATGTTTATCCCCTCCTGTTCTAAGATTTGTAGTTATATAGGAATACTGCTTTTTTGTAAAATACTAAAATAGTTTACAATGAGATAAATAACTCAAGTCTACCATACTTTTATTTCTCATTCCTTTTCTGATTGTCTCAAAACAAAAGGGGAATTTTGAGAGACAGCCAAACGCTGGAATTTTTGAATGTCTTCAGGTTAACCAGACAAGTATAATGCATACAATTGAAAATAAAGCCACATGGCACAAAAGTATCCTCCTATGAGACATCGGTAAGTGGTCTTAGTAGCAATACACAGACAAGACATGGCACGTACTAAACTTAACCACCCTGCTTTTAGCTCTGACAACAAAATGTGAGAAGTAACATCAATTTTGTTGTTAGCACTAGAAATACATTTTGATAACACACCTTGTCTTTAACAGTACTCACCCTAGGAGGAGTTGTAGCAGAATGCATAGTTAACAGAAACTGTTTCTGCTTGACAACAAAGCGGTACTTCCAAACTGACAAAAGTTACATAGGATGCTGTGGAAACCAAAGGCTGGGGAGCAGCCCTCTGGGTCAGGGCTAAAGATTACAGAACTCTTTGAGAGGCTTCATATCTCATTTGTGATGGGCTCTAGAACAGATAAGGAGAACACTGACAATTCATAATAATAGAACATTGTATCTTTAAATACACAGGCTGATGCCTAACTCATCTTAATAGATTTGTCAAGAATTATTGGATATTATTTTATTACATGTATAAATCCAAGGTCAGCCTGAACAGTAAATATATACATTGTGTTATCATGGAACTGTTTATTGTAGTACTTGTCCTGTGATGCTAAAGGACATAGGAGTAGATAAGTGAAAAACATATCTTGGAGTAATGTTTCCAGAAACCAGATTACATATTATTGATCAGGCCAGTAATAGATAAATCTCTTGCTTTTGTTTGGCAGGCTTATTTTTTAATTAAATTGCAGAGAGATACTATTTTTTCAATAATTTGACTGGGATTTTATTATATAGTTGGCAATTGGAGATGGCAAGTAGGTAGATCAACATGTGTGCTTTTTTCTGCAAAAGATCCAAACCTCAATTTCTGACCCACTACCAGTGCAAATCTCATCTTGATCTCTAAGTGAAAGTAATATCACCACAACAAAGACTGGATGTCATCCATTGGGCTGGAGTTCAGTGCTGGGAGGCAGGCCGGCCTGTCACAGCTGTTTCCAAAAATTGTTGTGGTACTGATGATGACAAATCTCTGATGAAGACCTATCTAAAACAGGAACAGTAGGACTGAGGGCCCTATGCTGTCTAATGCACCGGTGGAGATGGTTGAGGCCAGGACAGGGGTAGCAGAATCTTGAGGTTCTGGTGGAAGTGGTCCTCAGAAAGCTGGGTTCTGGAATATAGCATCCCAGAACAGCTGAGAAATGGTGAGATGGAGAGGCGACATGGGGGCCCTTAGCAATGGGAAAGGAATGGACAGGGAGTACTTCCACAGAATTGTGTGACATGGTTTATTTAGTGATTTTTGGCTTTGCTGCTGCTCCCTATTATAAGCAACAAATTAACACAATTAGGCAACTAGAGAGATTATGTAGAGACTTCTATGACAAAATGGCACTTACTGAGATCACAAAATCTTTGAAACAGAGACTTTTAGTTTTGTAATTTCTATTACCCCAGGAATAAGCACTCACTTCTTGTTCTGTAGGATTAGTTTGATGGAAGTTTACATCCAAATTCAAATGTAAGTGCTGTACTTAATGCAGGCACAGACTTACTTGATTAAATTGACCTGTTAGAAATGAAGTTTCGAAAGAAAAACGACATGCGAGGTTTCATAAAACCTTTTGACTTTTGATAACTTGTGTTACGATCTCTAGCATCTTCAACTCAGATTTACAGTACAGATTTACAGCTGAGTTCCAATTCGAAATTGGTATTGATTGATTATATTGCTCATCTAACATTCCAGCATGCTGCAACGATAATGCAACAGACTGTGATAAAATGGGATGTGATCTAACAGGACATGACCGATGGGATGAGAGCGAAACACTGGGTTTGCTAGTAGTGCTGTGCAGTAGCTCAGATTGGCATCTTGTGTGCTTCGATTGTTCATTTCATTTTACTGTCATCCTACTGAGTTGAACATTTTAAAAGACAACGGTGTTTTTCCATCTGTAAGTTATGGAAAGACAGATGGATGTGGAGAATCTCCACCTACAGCTCCTTGACTGAATGCCACTGCCCACTTAGTGGTAGAGAAATCCCTTCTGGAAAATTAGAATGTCTTTAAATATATTATATTGGGTTTTTAATGTTTTTTTAATATGGGAACTTACAGATATTTTTAATTC
>VZTN01015752.1:0-11528 GCA_013400515.1 Erpornis zantholeuca | reverse complement strand
AGTAAGTGCTTTTTTTTGTAATAAGAATTAACAGCAGTAACATAAATACGTTTGTAAGGAACTGTTTAGAGGACTGGTACATCACATACAACAGGTGTAACCACGTTGTGCTCAAATGTTCTTATTCAGGTAAATATATGTTTCACCTCTGTGTTCAGAAGGAATGGGATTGTGACCTGTACACCTAGTTGTGTGATGTAGTGAAATACCTTGCCAAAGACTTGTTTCTCAAGTAGAAGTTAAAAAGCAGGTTAATAATAAACTTGTAACAGCAGGGCTGCAGTAGAATACAATGAGAAAATTGGCAAAAATTTAAGTCTTCTGCTGCTTTCATTTGATACTTTAGTTTAAAAATAAAGTCGCTATTATAAAATTACAGAGTTTACTCTTCAAATAAATTTTTCTTTATTTGGTAATATGGTATAACATAGGTATCAGTGTTTAAGGGTATTTAATCTTCTCCTTAGCTATTGAGTGCAGCAGGATTTTCTGAAATAAAAAGGACTAACAAATCAGTTTGATTAAACTTGACATTTGCACGTAACAAGCTATCCATGTAGAAATCACTGTGGAGTATCTGATGTGTGGTAAGTGGTCACACCATGGTAACTGTTCTTAAACTCTTCTCTCCCAACGTAAGAAATTTCTTAGGTACTTAGGTTATTAAGTGATAGGCAGAGAATTTTGGAAAGCATTTGATGCTCTTTATTCCTATTCCTTATTTTTCAAGAATACTTCTAAAATTATTTAAATGGATATGCAGTACACTTTATGTCTACTCTCGGTTTTTTAGCCTCATTCATATTAATAAGGCCATAGTTTGCAGTAATCTGTTGGGAATACTTAAAGAGTAAGGATGGCAGAATAAAATTTTTAATAAGGATCACAGGAGAAAAAAGAGGGGGAGAGGTACGATTAACCTTTCCTGAGGTCATTATCACTTTTTAAAATTTCTTTTTCCAAACTATTCAGTAACTTAATTTCTTTGAAATATGACTGGGGTTTTTTTATGCTGACATCAGAGGAGTCAGTATAGAAGGAAGTAACTTGCAAAGTTACTTTTTTGCAACGGTTACAAAGTTGTGGAGGGGTGGTGGGTTTTTTTGTTGTTTTGTTGTTTTGTTTTTTTTTTATCCCTGTAAATACCCTGAACATATCTTTGGTCCTCTTAGTTGCAACAAGGTTTGCAATTTTTTGTGGTTCTAGTTGAAATTTGAAATTTAGTTATTGACCATAAGCTACATAGTGTAAAAATCCATATTTTTATGCAAATAATGTGCATTTCCTCTTGTTTTCTGCAAACTTAGATTGCAGAAACAATTTTGCACTCACAACTCAGAAATTTCTCTTTTTGTGATTTTCACAGTTTGGAAGTTTCCTATTAAAGTGTAAGAAACCCTCTCTTAATTTTCTGACTTACCAAGTTTTTTTGTTGGGGAAAGAAAGTACTTGGTAGTTTGAAGTAAAGCTATATGATAGCTGATTAAATTCTAGTTTCTGAAAGCTTGTGCAGAAACCTTTAAAATTTATTTTTCCTTCATCTTTAGAAATACAGAAAGCTGTTAAGATGGCATGAGAAAACTTGACCAACAAGACAGGTGATCTCAGATGGCAATCAAAACAGATTCATATTTATCTGAACAGAAACCCAGTGCTATAGGTGGGTTCATTTTAGATTTTCTGTCAGGGAGTAACACAGGGCATCTGGGATTCACTGATCTGTTGTCTAAAACACATTTCCATGGTTTTATTCTTTGTCAGCCATAGTGAGAAGGTACTCTTTAACTGTATATTTTAGTTAACTAAATTGCTTTACCAGAGTTGATAAACCTAGAGTTCAGTAGATAACATTTTCCCAGAACTGCTACAAATTAAAGACCATTCCCAAAACACTTCTGTCCACTTCTGACCACTCCCAAAACTGTCTTTTATGGGACTTGTTCCCATGTGACAGAGATTAGAGGACCAGCATCCTTCCTCTGGCAGTAAATGTCAGAATGCTTACATGGTTTTGGAGATCATGTTAAAAGAGAAACTTGAGTGCAGCTTCTTCATGGCAAATACTTTTTAAGTGTTTTAAGTGTTTTAAGTAATTGGTAATTAGCATGAGGTGTTGATTATACTGGATGTGTACATGTGATTCAAAAGCCTGGGAGGGTGCAGTGGTTAACCTTTTACTAATGCTCAAAGGGTTCCAGTGGTGATTGGATCTGTAGGGTAATGCTACAGAAGCAGGTGGGCTTTTTATTTCATTTTTTTAATGGCAAATGAGACAGCCAGAGTCAGCAGAATATCCCAAAACCCGACAACTGACCAAAGGAAAAAAAGGAGGATAGTTCAGAACTCCCTGGCTATTGCACTGTCTTCTGTTTCCCATCATCTTGAAAACAAAAATCTTGCAAAGCGTGGACTAAGGGTTGGCTGCTGGTACTGAGAGTGTCTGCCTTGTCCTTTTTCAGCCACCACTTGCTCACCAGTGCAACAGCAGCCAAATGACTTCATGTTGCTTGTACTTGAAGGCTGGGGAAGGAGCTTAAAACTCTCCAGAAATAAATTCTGCACCATGACCTTAGTAGGGAGCTGCCTTGTCAGCTTCTGTCAGTGAGTGGAGGAAGGGCTCTTTCCTGGTACTCGCTCCCCAAGGGGACTGGGGAGAGCTGGCTGGCAGCTCCGAGCATCACGTCCCAGGCAGGCGTTGTTTCCGCCACACACAGCTCTTCTGGCTTGCACAGTGCGGAAACCTGCAGGGTGAGGCTGGAAAACTGCTGGAGGGTTTAGGAGAAGACATGCACCGGTGTGCTTGGTGGTGATTTTGAAAATTATGCAGAACAATAGTGAAAGCTATATGGAGGCATCTGTTGGTTAGAAATTGTGATCTTAGTGTAGGAAAATGGTCTTTGTCTCAATACGTTTCCTTGTTTTGAAAAGTGTTAGCATTTTCAGCATTTGTACTCTCCATAAAATCAACTTTTGTTACACAAAATTCAAGGCCTTTAGAGTAATAGGGATGTTATGCTGTGGGGATTTTTTTGATACATGTAAGAGGTGTGGGCTATTTTTTAGTCATGTAAGCTACTGCATGTAGTTTCTTTCTGCCTATCTTTCTTTCTCCTAAAACAAAGCTGATTACAAAAAGAAAATTTTTAATATCTTCTGTTGTGTTTCCCAGAGTTTTTCGTGATACATTTTCAGACAGTCCAATCCTGTATAAAAAGGAATCAAAGACTACAGTTTATCAATAAAAAGTCCTTTTAAAAAATTGAGAAATCGATGGAATTTTGCATCACCTTTCCTTCACACCTTTGCAGACAGGGACTCCTTACATTTGCAGACACTGTGTAAGTCTAAAATAGGTGGGGGTTTTTTTGTTCTGTTTTGTTTTTTATTGTTACTGCAAGGGTATAAAAAGAGTGATATAAAGTAGAAGTAAATATGGAGGTTCCAAATATATTCACCTTTCAGCATCATGCCATTGTGGTTGTTGGAAGTAAATCCTTGTTTAGCTTTGGATGGTTAACTCTCTGTTTTTTGCTGACAACTGGACATGGCCGTGGTTGTTTTGTTGTGGGTTTTTTTAGCTGAACTGAAATTATAATTTAAAAAACATTATAAAGAATAGTTACTTGTGTGGATAATATTTTAATAGCCTAAAACATAAACTAAAAATTTGGGCTAGGATACTTCTCATTTGACTATTCTGCAAAGGAATGATGTGTTAAATAAATGTTTACTTCCTGGAAGTAAAAGTTTCCTCTGAAAAGAAAAATAATGGCTAACAAAAACTAGTCCTTCACCCTGCCACTTTGTGCCCGTGTGAACTGCAGTTGTGGTACAGTTCTTTGCTCTGACAGTTAAATTTATTTCTACTTTGGTGTACTTGATAAGAACAAGAACAGATTCTTAGTGTTACTATGCTCTTGGAGTATCTTTCTCCATGAAAGGGGCTAGAAGTATGTTCAGTGTAATCTTTTTGAAAGCAGATGCAAGTACAAGTGGAAACCAGAATTGTATGAATGTTCATAAAAAAAAAACCCCATCACCACAGAAGGCCTAATTACTAAGGATTTTAAGTGAATTTAGAACTTTATCTCAGATGAACCAGGATGTATAATGCAAATAACTTACTTAAATGCTAGTGAACAGCATTTCATGGACTTTAATTAATTAAACAGAAAGCCACATGTAATTTCAGAAGAGGTCAGAGCAATGACTGTGGCAACTGTAGGAGAGAAAGGAGATGGTATTTCCTAAGTTACCTATCCGTGTCTTGGTGTTACATGCTGTTGGCTAGAGTAGCTGCTGTTTGGGTAAAACACTAGATGTAACTCAGACCCTATGTAGTTAATGCATTTCTGGAGATTTCTTCTAATACTGTAAGAGTATCCAGCAAAAGGATACTTTTCTGAGACTCAGGAGGCAGGTTGCTTATCTACAATTTTAACTGAGTTCTGATTGATACTATCTTATGGGTTTTATTACCTTTATAAGTAAAAATTATTTATTCATTAATCTATGCATTCTTTGTTTATAGTGTCTGTGTAAAGTAAATAAAAATGAAAAAAATCTATCAGAATAGGTAATAATCTGGTATAGAAGCAAATTATATAATCACATCTAAATAAATATGTAACTTCAGCAACGAGGTCACTGTAAGGAGGATCAGAAGTTTCTCTTGAAGAGAACAAGAGTCCTGTAGCTGTCTGTTTCGGGATGTCAGAGATGTGACTGGAAGCTCTTCTTTTGAGCTGCTGAAATTGCTCAGCTGAGCAGGTCAGTGGCGTGGGAACAAGGCTCTGTCTGGGCAGTCTGAAGGGGCACAAGCCATGGAAGCTGTCTGTGTGACAATATGGGGCTCCAGAATGCTGCCTCCTGACTTTCTCTGCTGGAGAAGCAGAACATTAAAATGTTATTCTGTTCAGTCATACCAAAGCAATGCTTTAAGCAGTACACATGCTAGGATGCTGTGCTGTTAAAAATGCAAATGCAAAATGTTGGCACCAGATGCTTTGACCATAATACCTGCATGCTTGTCCCTGTTCTTACTGACTCAGTAGTAGTTTTCGTCCCTCACTTTCCCCATGCTTAAAGTTTTTCACGTTTTCATCTATTTTCATGAGCAAATGCAATATCTGAAAAGAATGCTGCATTTCTATCATGTACTAAGCATGGAAATAACTATGTGATGTAGTGTATAAAGCTAGCAAGGATGTCCTCTCAGAACTTAGCTATTTGATTTACTTTTTTTCTTAATAAAAAGCAGGGATTTTTTTTTTGGGGGGGGGGGATGGTGGAGAATCTAATTATAATTTTTTTAATTATAAAATTGTTCTTTGGTAATACTACCCTTGACCTGATTTCTTAAATTCAGAGAGTGCCAATGGTGTATTTATGTCTTTAGAGACTTCATCACTCTGTCTGTGTATGTATGTGCATAGGTGGTATATATATTAAAATAAACAAAGAACATGATTAAAACACTATTTTTCAATCTTTATAAATATTATTCCAAACTTTCTAGATTTGAGATGGTTGAAATAAGACCTATGATAACATAGCAGATGTGTCACTCCTATCCAGCTAATGAGCTGACTTGCCTATATCCCCTCTCCTTGAAGAAGGAAAAAGTGTGCAAGGGGTCTACCTTCATTTTGGAGGAGCTGCTTAATTAGTATATGGCTTCTTGCAATGCCTGTGAAGACATAAAATGTAAGAAGACAGCAAAAACACTCAAAAAATAGTGACCCTCCAGGGGAAGTAGCAGTTAAAAAGCATTCTCAAGCTAAAGATGATCTGCCATAAGCTGCAGGAAATGTGCCACAATATCTGGAACTGTGCTTCCCTCTGGGTAGATTTATAATGGGCTCGGCCTTGGAGCCTGCCTGGATTTCACAGTGTATGTGCACACCCCTGCCAGTGTGTGCTGAGAAACACATCAAAGCTGTGAGCAGCACTATGTATGTAGGAGCAAGGGGAATACAAACCCAACACTTGAGCCTCTCCCAGCATTTGAGTGATGAAAATAAAAATTGAGTTGTGTTTTTACTGTATAGCTGCTATATTTTTTTCTTATCATGGTGTCTCAGTCCTGCTGGGCTCTTTGTTGCCTTGGCAGTAAAGAGATGAGGGAACCCTGCCTGTAGTAAGGGATGGGTCTTTTGAGGATAGTCTCTAATGGTTGCTTAATAGTCTCTAAGAAACTTGCACATGGAAGGAGGCTGGCGAGAGGAACAGCCCTGGGCTCCACAGCCATGCATGTCCATGGGGTGAAGGCCAGCCAGAAGAAGCGTTGCCTTCTAGGGGAAGGCAGAAGTTCTTTCCAGGACTACTCACAGCTGCTGATTGGAAAGCAGTGTCTGCATTAGACTTGCCTTTGTGCTCCCCAGTTCACCTTTTTTGCTCTCCCAGCAGCCAGTATCTGCTGAAGCTGCCTGCCCTGTTCTGTTTTCTGTTAGGAGGTTTCTTTGTTCCTTATAAAATGCTTGAGCTCCCCCCACCTCACTCTTCTTCCAGTTTAATGCTATGATCAGCTGTAATGATACTGAGGCCCCCAATGGAGTCAGTGGTTTGGTGGTGTGTAGGAGTGAAATGGATGCTCATTCAGTGAAAGGGCCTGAAACCAGGTGGGCATGGGTGTCAGCTACCACCACCTCTTCAGTCTTGCTGGGGACAGAGGAGGAGTGTGGAGGCGTGAGAGAAAGGGGTTAAATACTAGAGAAAAATACTTACTGTAAGACTTTACTATACCATTAGGTATTGCCTTTATGATATTCTCAAGATGTGTTCCCCCAGGAAACCAGAAAGATTCACAATGTGTAATACAGTTGTAAGGTGTATTATTAAAAAAATTATTACCCAAGCTGATTCCTTATTGCAGTCAGCTCAGGGCTCTTCTTGCAAGGCCCTGCACTTTGTTTTTACTTGTCTGTGTGTGGTTAGACTGAAGCAAAAATTACTTAATCATTTTAGCTCTAGGGGTATATTTGAGGCTGGAAAGAAACATCTGTCTCACGTCTAGTGCTGCCTGTCAATGGACCAGGGAAGCTGCCTGTCAGGTATATGCCTGCCAACATTTGATATATAGTTACTTTATGTTTCTAGTGTAAGTTTGATAATTATACTGGTAAGTTGACTCTTGTCTGATTATGTGTTCAGGAACAGCTGTCATGTTATCTTATTAGTACAGAGGTCAGAGAGAGTTCCGAAACATGCAAAAAGCACAAGCAGAGGAGACCAAGGAACAGCTTGCATGTCTTCCTCAAGAGTACATAACCTAACACAGAAAGACCTCAAATAGCTTTGTGGGAAAAATATTACTCTCTTCATGTGTAAAAAGAATCAGCATGATTTGCTTTTCTTTCTTATTTTTAAATCATCTCAATCCATATGAAAATGGTCTTTCTTCAGTATGAATGAAGGACATAAAAGAGGTTGAAAAGCAAAGGGTTTTATGTTCATTCATTTGGATTTTTCCCCCAAAAGTTGTGCTTCATGATATCTAGACTAAAGCTTTGAACTGGAGTGAATATCATTCTTGGAAGCAGTGGCCAACCATTTTGAGGAAAAAATATACCAAAGCAATACAAAATAGTCGCTGTTCCTAGTCTTTAATTTCAGGTAAGAATATTTACTATCAGAAATGTTATTTGACATAAATATTTGATCATTAAAAATGTGCTATAATTCATATGACTTGTTTTCAGTAAATTCATATTTTTACTAGTTTTGGTATAGCACAGCAATTAACTTGTAAGCATTTTCACATTCTAAGAAAGAAAATGCTCTACTGTATACTTTAAGCTCCTGGATGGAGCCTTTTTGTATGAGTAGTAGGTCAAAAGTTTATATCAGGCTTTCAAAATAGAGCTCACAAACACAGAATAGAGTAAATATTATTTTAGAAAAAGCCTTTGGAAAGGGTGTTTTCATGTTTTTGCACTTAGTTGTTGCTAACATATTGTTAAAATGAACAAATTAGATAGCATACTGGTTTGTATTGATATTTCAGGTGGATGCAGATGTACATCCAATATACTCTGAGTACTACAGTCCTTCTTTAAAACAGGTTACAGAATTTCTAACTATACCTCACCAAAGCAGAACATGCAAAGTATAAGGCTTTCGTGTGCAGGGTAAATACAGCTGTTCTGTTGATATGTTCTTGAGCATGATAATTACATTAGATGATAACATATCAAGAGAGAAATATTCACCTTTTGCAGTTTTCAGTGGGGTAGAAGAATGTTGTCCCATGATATGGAGGAAACACAGGTGGCCTGTTGCTGTATCTTAGGCACAAAGACGACTTTTTTCTGAAAACGTAGGGTTTAAAGTAGGAAAGGTATCTTATTCCCTTCCATGATAAAAAAAAAGGAAACCTATTGCAATTTTGAATGCTACCAGTATTTATCCTTGCTTTTGATTGATCATAGCGGTTTATACTCTCTCTGAAATGGCGTCTCTCAGAGTTGTTAGGAAAATGGGTTATGTTTATCTCTTCATAATCCCTCTGAGTAACAGAAGGTGAAAGAAACTTGAAAGACTTAATCATTGGATAAGCACATTTTATGTCTCTTCCTTAATAACAGTTTAGAGCTAACTCAAGCCTCATCTTGCAATGCAGGGGAACAGGTCTCATACTGAAATTCCTGGAGAATCCTCCTGGAGATGTGCACGATGTGTAGGGTTGTATGGCCTGTCTCAGCCCCCATCATTTTCAGTCTAACTTAGGTGCAGAGGGGAATAGGTGTAGGTGGAATATGAAGGAAGCATAAAAATATTTAAGCCCTAAACCCAATCTTTATTCAATTAGTAGTTAAGGCAGTTTTCACAGAAAATCAGGTGGTAGTCAGCATATTATTACCATTTTCTTTTAATACAGAAAGCTTAACTCTCGATTTGTAGATAGTTGTGTACTATTCTGATCTCAAAGATAATAAATGATCAATTCTGATATGCTTGTGCCTTGGAATCTACTTGAATCTGCTTTCCAATGCCCTCATGTAAATATTAATTTGAAATTAATCACGTTCAAGTTTCTAAAGACAGATTTTGCTTTTCCTTTATGCAAGGAACGTAAGAGTTCGTATGATACCTTCTTTTACGAATGCTGATGTTTGCTTCTGGTTTTGTTTATAACATTTCCATGGAAAAACAGCAGCAAACAGACTGATGTAAAACAGTTTCTTGTTCAACTGAGTTGTGAGTAGTATATCAAGAAAATATTTTGAGGGTAAAATTTGATTTGTGGCACGTTTTCTGCACAGATGAGTTCTTTAGGCAGAATTTGTTGCTCCAAGTTGCTCCAAACAGTATAAAATGGAAAATTAAGCACAGACTGGAAAGAGCTGCTTCTTTTTAGGGAATCCTTGGTTTATCAGAGGCATCCTTTCAAGAAGAGGGAGGAGAAGGTCACACAAGGTGGGATCCTGTCCTGCTTTGAACCCATTTACAAAGCTGTGAGAATTCTTCAGGAATTACTTGTCCTCTGTGAAGGCAGACAGTTTCTCTTTTCTCAATTTCTTGCCTCTAAGTTACACAATAAGGTGGCTCTAAAATGGTGAAAACTACTTGTATGTTGTAATAAAATATAAGGAGGAGCTTCTGTTTTGCTGGGTGGGGGCTTAGGGGGTGGTGGTATTTTTTTGTTATTGTTGATCTGCCTGGTTGTTTTGATTTGAGAGAGCTTGCTGGTGTGGGTTTTTTTTGGTTGGCTGGGTTTGGGTTTTTTTCTGAATTGAAGGTGTAGAGAAGAGGGTGCTGACTTTTAGTAATCATTTATTCCTAGCTGCATAATAGTAGTTTTGCAGTGTATTTTTGATTTTCTGGCACAAAGCTGTGTTTGATTAACTGCCTTTCTTGTAAAGGAGTTTGAGGTTCTGGTTCATGAAAAAACTTGCATTAACATTAATTTAAGAAGCTACAGAATATAATCTGAATTTTATATATTAATTCTATCCTCCATTTCCTTCCACTTTGTCGTCAGTAATTCGGTGTCTGTCTTAGGCTTTATTGCAGTAGTCACTTGAACTGCTTTAATTGCATCGCTCATACAATGAGGATGAGTATTAGTTTTGTTTCTCTAAGTTTTGTGGCTGCACTAGAATGACACGTGAAATCATAACTTTATTATCTTCTCAAACACAACCAGATTAAATTTGTAAGAGGATTTTTCTGCTGTAGAAAGCACTCAGACTAGCTGTCCATGTAAGAGGAAGTATTCTTTTCCTTTTTTAAGGAAGACGGTTAATACAATTTTTATAGTGTAGGTAAGGAAATGATGGAACAACTTTAGTAATATGGATAACATATGCTGAGTTTTTCATAAATATTTAAGATATTCAAGATTATTCTTGAAACAAATTGCTTTACATGAATGTAGATGTTTCATGTTCCTTATTTGAGGTAATTATGTACTTCATGAACTACTTCATAAAATTATATCCATCCTTTCTTGGAAGAAATCTTTTCTCTTCTTGCCAGGCTCTTTTTTGTCATTACATTAGTAATTCATGAAATAACATTGTGTAGAATATTGATAGTAATTTTAATGAAATGTTTTTAAATTACTAAAATGATACAGAGGAGATAATTTAGTGAATGGTGAAATGATTACATGCTTACTTTTTTTTAAAGCAAGTGGAATATGCAGATGTGGTTTGTAAGCAAAACAAGATTATGTAGTGATTTTAAACAAGTGATTTAAAACAAGAAGATTATGTAGTGATTTTAAATTAAAAATATTCTATCAGTGGAGCAAACACTTGGCAATAGAAAAATATGTACCCCTCTCCCATTTTTTTCCTAAGTGGTTCTTAACTTAAACCTGTGCACTGTTAAATCTCAAAAAGCCATCACTGGGGTTCTCACTTAACTTGGCTTTTTGTATTTATTTGGTTCAGTTTTTAACATAACTGCAAAACATAGTGCTATTGTTGTAGGAACAGGCTTCAGGACACCTTACCTCTCTTTCTGGCTTTTTATGCTTGAAATTTGAGATGCTTTCCTGTTTCATAGGCTTTTCTGTAACTCTAAATGAAATGCCATTGAAATGTTTCCTAACATCAAACAATTCTTGTGAGGTTTAATTATCTTTGATAATCACACAAGGAAGATACAAGGGTACTACTGTTCATTTTATGAAAAATACAAATATGCCCACTATATTCATTATCAAGACTGGGAATTCCTTACAGGAATTCCGTTCATGTCTCTGGACAACTTGTCGCTTGAATTCTTTGCTGTTTTGACCAAGACGAAATTGGTTAGTTTCAGTTATTAACTTATTGTAGTATAAATTGGTTGGAGATGTAGGTTGGTACTTACATACCTTTCAAGAGGTGTGATACAGTGATACAGTATCATGGACATAATGCTTTTTAAGCAATAGAGAAAAATGCTCCATAGAGTACTAGCAGCCTTCAGTTAGGAAGGAGTGCCTGAGCAATAGCTGTACCAGCTCGGAGCAGGACAGCGCAGTTGTGGCAACTGTTGGCAGAGGTGATGGTCAAGGCTGTTATAGAGCTAAGGAT
>VZTN01015751.1:785-14704 GCA_013400515.1 Erpornis zantholeuca | reverse complement strand
CTGCAGAACTTTAATTTATTTGCATTGTAACATTTACTGCGTGCAAGGTGGTGATGGGCATTCCAGCTTCTTAACAAATCCTGCATTCTTGGGAAGCAGGCAAATGTGAGCACCTGGTTTACACACTGCATATGTCAGAGCTGAGCTTGCTGAACTTGCTCAGTGAAGTGCATATAAAATTCTTCTTATAAAAATAACTTAAAACAGCCTAAAAAAAAAAGAGTCCATTTTATTTAACTACCCACCTGTGAAATATGAAAGAACATCCTTAAATACTTTAGAGTGGCTTGCTGATTGTTTGGAAAATAGAAATGTTAGAGAGCCCAGCTCAATATTGTGCTTAACACTAGGCTTAAATGTAATTACATGTTCAAACCCTGTTTTAATTCATTTTCAAATACCTCAGTGGTACTTAAATACACATGTAAATGTGCAATTAAATGCTTTGATGAAAAGGTGCCCCTGACATTTCTGAGACACCATATAGTCCAAGATGCTAAATAATGCTATGATTTGAGAAACTGTTTTTAAATGTACTACCAGTACGTTTAATGCCACTAATGTAAAATGCTGATTACCTGAAAGATTTAATCTGTATTTGAGTATCTTTTAAAATATACTTTTACTACAGTAAGATTCACAGTCAGTTTTGACCAAGACTCTTAACAAAAGTCTAAAATCCCATTTTGCATTTTGTGTGGGCATTATTTCAGAAAAAGAATTAAGATGGTATCACATTCTATTTTTTGGGATGTAGAAGTGGAGTTAGCTGCTAGGAATGGAAGATAATAAGGAGGCAGTAAGAAAACAAGACTCAAAGTCTCACATGAAGAAAGGTCTAGAATTATTCTTTTCTCTTTTTAGCCTGGCTTTAATAAACAGAGTGTGTGTAAAGTAAGGGGGGTTTTGTTCCCTTCGAATTTTTCAGTGGACATTGAAAACTTATATTTTTCCAGAAATTAAAAAAAAATAAATAAATAAAAAAGAAGGAAATGCAAAAACAAACTCGGACCCCAAAAATTCAGAACTGTTCACTGAGCTTAATTTATTAAAACTGAAAAATACAAAAAGCTGTATTTCAGCTAATTTTGTTTGTTATGCAGTTCTGTTGTAGTTTTAAACCCCACAGTTTTTAGGTGGAAGTACCAATCAGTAACTATTTTACGTGCATTTTGAACCCCATCTTTGTAGATAATGAAGTTCTTTTTGAAAATCGTGTTAAATCATGCATAGATTAACAGAGAATGGATGTTAGTGCAGCTCTGATTCCAGCTGGATTTTCCTCCACAGATGCACGTTGATGACCTGTGTGCAGTTCACACCTTCACCACTGTTTTTTCTGTAGCAAAGGTTTTCTTCAGAGCCCTTGTGCAAAGCAACAGCACAGACCTGGGCTGTGGATTAATATCACACTGTCCTTTACATAAAAGGCTGGACTGTGAAGCACACAACCTCTTCTAATGTCTCAGCAATATTGCCTGTTATTGCCAATAATCCCCTGTTCTGGTCTCTCTCCAGGAGTGCTAATTACATGTTCAATGATTAGACTATAAATATCCATCCAGCTGGTGAGAATTAAACACCCTCATGGACCTGAAGTTAATTTTTTTAGTTCTGACATATTTTTTGTTTGTTTTGTCCTTTGATTATCCTACACAATAAGGCAGAGTTGATTCCTGAGTTAAGGGTATATTTAGTAACAGTACAATGAGGCTCTGAGTGTGTTTATCTTAATAACACAGCAGAAATTTTATCACATCTGCTGTTGCAATATCTTTAGTGACTCTGACTTTTTGTGTCTCACCACCTATTCACTTCTAATTTAAATTCTACTCTCTAGAAACTATAATGAATTTTCCCAGTGACATCAGTTGGAACAATATCAAGCCCTCAAAGACAAGCTCTTTAACTTTCTTAAAACATTTAAATCCAGAAGAGCTTAACATATCGGGTAGATGTTTCCAGGTGTATTTTAAGACTGGATTTCCCATTTAAAACCAATCCCACCTGTCACCTGAAAAACTTCCTAAAATGGCCTATTTTCAAAGCATGTATATGCATTTTTCAAGCATGCTAAGTACTCTTTGGAGTAATTCTTAGCCTAGGCTTGATGGAAAATAAACCTTCTGCTGGAACAAAAAACTCTGTGTATTCTGGGTAAACATAATTGTGCCCCCACAATTATGTTGGTGAACAGAAGAAAACTATTGAGCTATGTTTTGCCATTAAAATTATTCATTTAAATGCGTTGTTTCCATTGTGCACAGGTGGTAAACTTATCTCACATGTTTTTTGTATAAAAGTCTGAAATAAGTGAACACTGGCAAACAGAATCTAATGGTGTCATTAAAATGATTGTAAACATGCCTATTGTGGCAGATGTGTGCTTCCCTTCTGTTGATATACTTTCGGATTGTTGGTCAGGATCAAACAAATGCAGACTTTCAGCATGTCAAAAAAATGTCTGTATTCTAACAGGTTCTGTTTGGAAAGAAATCTGTTTCCTTAAGGCCAGAATAGCTATAAAATAACCAGACTGCCCGATCAGATCCAATGTCTGCTCCTATTTTGTTTGATTAGAGCTGTGTTCCCTGTATTCTCTGCCATCTACGGTTTCAGCTGAACAAGAGATTATGTGTTGCATCATTATGGTTTGAGGAAATGTTTCAACAGAGTAATAAATGTAGAGAAATATACAAAACTCAGGGCCAGGAAGTCATCAGCTTTTTCTTCTCTCTAAAAATGTTGCCCTTTGCTTAACTACAATTACCAGCTTTGCAGTGATTATTTACTCTACTCTGTTACACAAGGTAACACAGGCATGGCTGTTGTTATCCACCAGAGGATAGGATGAACTTAAACACATTTCCTCAGAGCCAAATTCTCCAGCCTAAACCAAAAGTTGATGGACAGCTGGGAATTTAGCAGAACCATGTGCTTCCCTTCTGCTTGGAGCAGGAGCTGTGCTCCATAGCTACTAGCAAGGAAAAGTGTAGCTCTGCAGTTGCTCAATCCGCCTTCAAGCAGAGATTCCTCTGGAGTCTGGAGTAAGGCTCATGGGGAAAGAAACCAGAGGATTTACATCCATCTGTCTGTACCCCCTCCTTGGGAAAATGTCTGTGCAGTAGTTATCTGTCCCAGAGGGGGGATTCCTTCTCAGTATTTTTTTCAAGCAACGCCTTCTAGAAGAAAGGATTTGTTTAGTCATCCAGGCTATAAACTTCTGTTTATCCAAAATAATGCTCAGAATCCTTAAACGTTGTCACTTGTACTAAATCCTAGTATTTAGGCTTCAAAATTTCAAAATTATTTAGCTCCCTTTAGTTAGTCAAGAAACACTGCTGTAGCCTAAGCCACCTCTTATACACTTGCTAGCAGCTCTCATCTTTGCTCAAATGCAAAAGGAAATCAGATCTTCAGTTTGAGCAAGCTCTACAGTGATGGTTCTATGCCAACACAGCAGAGACAGCTGGTTTACAGACAGCTACAGTCACACATCTTGGAAGTTAAGAACTTCTGTGTCAGGAATATACTACATTTTAGATTTGGGGCCCAAATGTCTTGGCATCAACATCAGTGGAAGTCCAGCACAACTTTGGAATTATGTAGGTGAAATGCTGATGCCTAAGACAACAAAATCCATTCCATACAGCACTATGAATCTTTAGAAATGGTAAAAGGCATACAGCATCCTCTTTACTTAAAAAACTCTTGGAATTCTTGATTTCTTTCTGTGTGGTACACTGCCTGAATATAGCTTGCTTGTGGTGTTACTGGATTTCTGTAGTTGGATTTGAGGCTTGATACCTAAGCAACCAGTATCAGCACAATATCTCTATCCAGCTTGCTTAGCTAAAGAAAGCAACCCCCATGTTCTCTCAACCAGATGAAGCACAGGAAGTTACTCAAGGAAAGTTCTCTTAACTCAATGTGAACTTCAGTTCCCAAATAAAATCTTTTATTTGAGTGCACCCTCTGTGTAGATGAAGAATAATGTCAGTGCAATTATTTTGGTACATTAGTTCATCTGAGTGAGAAAGTGTCTCTTTATAACAATTCAGTCTTCCTTACTTTTGAAAAACAAGTCCTGCCTCAGTTAAAAATAGCCATGAACAAATTTAGAATGAAAACACTTACCGTTACTTGTGGCTTTTGTGTTTCTCTGTTTACAACCAAAATTCCCAAAGAAAAAATGTGGTGCACTTCTATATTTAGTAAATTGTGCTAGTGGAGAGAGAGTTAATGAGGCTGTCCATCCACCTTGGTGTTCAAATTGCCTCCTTGATTGATGATGCGGGGAGCAAACCTGCGCCATGGGTCAGTGCCCAGGACAGCCCCGCACACCAGACACATTGCAGAGTTCCTTGTGTAGGTGGAGACAGCTTCTACCCCACAGCATTCAGACACATTACATCTCTCCAGGAACAAGCTGAGGATTTACCATAATGGAAGTAGAAGTAGGTAATTTTTATTAATCTCATCTTGGTTTTTAACCTTTTTTGGTTTTTCTCATGCAAAATAATCTTTTATTTAAATGTTTGAAGCTCTACCTTTCAAAATGCTATTTCATTTAAGAGTAATTTTCTGTATGTTAATTTTCTCTCAAGCTACTGAGTCTTTTTTTCATTTTGTGCTCAGTGCAGCATGACTTTTTAAAATAGTACATGTCAGCCAGAGAGCAACATAGCCAGAGGTGCTGAGACTACCTCCTCTTGGTTATGTCATATGCTTAGCAAGACAGTTTATTAGATTTAATTTAACAATGCTTCTTTTATTAGCTGAGTACTTTTGACCCTCAGTGCTGGGTAATTTCATGATTTTCTAAGCAGCAGAACCAATAGCTTACATGAGTAGGGAGGGCTGCTGGCAGCAGCTAGATGATCAGGCAGGCTGCATTCTGTATTTCTTGTTTGAGCCAGGCTGTGTCCTTCAGCAGCACTGACCCAGAACAGTGCATGGTGTCCCCTCACAGGGAGCCCTGCAGCCTTAAGGCAGCTTCACCCTGGAGTGCTAACACTCACTGTCCCTGCAATACATTCCAGGAGCAGGAAAAAGGTGTTTGATGTAATTATGATCCACCTCAATGGTCTCCCTGCTAGGCTTCCAAGTTGGGGATGCTGTTTACCTGGGAAATTGGGGCACAATTGGGCTTTGTTTCTGTTGGTTCTCTGGTTGTCATTGACACTAGAGCTCTGTTAGTCCTTGATGCCCTCTGTGATTGGCAGCACAGGAGGGGTACAGGCTCCTCTCCTCTTCTGCAGATCAGATCACAGCTTAGCAACCTCTCATCTGAGAAACAGATCTCAAACTGCTGGATAAGGAAGGATTGCATCCAAGTTTCCCCAGTGAAAATAGAGTTGTAGCCATGAGACTGTTATGGCAAAAAACAGCCTCCACCTTCTCATGCTCAGCTCCAGGCTCCTCTCAGTATTTCCATGGGTCCATAGGTTAGGTGTGGCTGTTTAAACCCTGAACCCCAGACAGCCCTGAACAGGAGACAGACAGTGGTAGCTACATGCATACCTCAGTCTAAAGATGCCATTTCTGATAATTCATCTGCTAATAGAATTTTAAAACTTTTTTTTTTTTTAAGAAATAAAAGTTAAATTTAGAAAAGTATCAACTGAAGAATTTTCATTGCATATGTTAGATTATAACTTCATCAGCCTCATCTGTGCAATTTTTTGAAAGTTTTTAGAAACAGATCTAAGTAGTGAAATTGTTTTTCAAGTTTTGATAGTGGCTACTTCTTGTCTTATTTTTCTTTTTATTTTTTTTCCACAATGGTAGGCAGTTGAAAGAAGGAAACTGCCTCTAAGAAACCATTAAAAATAATTTCAATTTTTTAAATTTCCACACATTTGTAACAAGGTAGCAAACATCAGTATTTTTTTTGAGTTCTTTTTCATGGAAAAAATGTCAAGATGCACATTTGTGTGAAAAAAACCATTTTTTATGAGATAGCAGAAAATTAAATATTTTGTGTTTAAATGAGAGCAAACATCAGTATTTTTTTGTAAGGAATAACTCATGTATGAGTTTAGGATTATCATAATAGTGAATAGTCAACATATACACTTTGAAGTACATATTCCTCATACAAGTAGTATCATTCTGCTGCTGTACAATTTTTTTTTTTTAAGTCCAATAGTACAAGAAGAATTATGTGCCAAAGACCTACTTTTTGACTCAGGTTGTATTGTTTTTGTGGTGTTTTTTTTGTTCATTTGTTTGTTTAGTCTTTAAGGTTTGTTTTCATTTTGTTGTCATTTTTTGTGGAAGCAGTCTTTGAATTGTTTTCGGCTTCCCTAATAAATCACTTGCCTCCTACATGTGCCAAAAAAATACTCTTGGAATAGCTCTGCAGGGACTCATTTAAAATTACTTTTATCACAAATTTAGTTTTCTGTATGCATGCTATTTTCTTAATTTTAGTCAGGTCCAACAAATGATTGTAGTGTAATCCTGATTTCAATATTATCTTTTTTAGCGTTGTTTGGAATATAGGATCTTCTGCATAATTTGTTAAGGATGAAAAGGGCAACAGTAGTATATTAGACATAAAAAACATTGGTCTTCAACAGAGTAAGATGAACACTGATGTGCTGGTATAGGTGAAGAGTCAGTGGTTAAATGAAGCAGTTTCCTACCATGGTCACTGATGTTGATGACACTTTTTGGTTTGGGTTTTTTTGTTGTTTTGCTTGGTTGGTTGTTGTTGTTTGTGTTTGGTTTGGTTTTTTTTCTTCTTTTTTTTTTCCTTTTTATCTTTCCAGGATTTAGTGATCTTTTTTGTTCTAAAAACATCTTTATTTTAAAAAATATAAATCAATCACCTTTCTTCTACAAAACTGAACTCTGCAAGTTTAGATTTCATTAGTGCTTTGCTTGCATCCCTGGAAGACTGTTAAGAAGAAGAACTTGCTAGAAGAGTAAACATCTGCTCCAGAACTTCAGTAATCAGTGCTTATGCAGTTTTGGCTTTGCATTTTACTACCAGGAAGTTTAGAACCTGCCATGTGGAAATGTAATGCTCTTTGCCTGTAGATTGCATTCTTCAAGTCAGATCTGTGGTGTAGGACCCAGAGGGTGTTGAGGAGGGAGCACTAAGGAAACACTTAATACTTTGGTCTGTGAGCTTTCAAAGAAGTGCAAAGTTGAGAGGTAATCTCTTTTTCTCTCTTCCCCTATTACTCCTGTGTATGAAGGCAGTGACTTTTCTTGCACCTCTGACAGAATGGGACTAAGCCTAATGCTTTAGTATTTTAAAGGAATAAACTCAAAATTTATCCAGTGCAGCAAAATCTCATCACTGGACACTTTAAAGTCAGTTACCTATTGTCTGATAATGACTTATACTTTAAAATTGGCATACAATAAATGAAAATCATTTTGTCACAAATCCAGGCTGTAAAACTGCGTTCCTAGTAGAAGCTAATTTAAAGAGGAAGGAGCATGGGAAATGATAGGATATAATTTCAAAAATAAATCATGTCTAAGGTACTTTCTTTTCTGAAAAAAATTTTGTTATCCATACTTAGATTTATTCAGATCAGTGGAAATTTTAAAATAAAATGTAATTTTCCTCCAAAATGAGACAGACTTCCTTGCAGAAAAAGCATATGGCCTTACAAGCATTAGTAGTCATGGTTGGTAAATATTAGCATTAGAATAACAGGAAAGTCTCAGTAAGAAGTGAGGTCAGAGCTGGTGCTCTGCTCTGCAAATATCTGAAGGCACAGAGGGTTTGCTGTCAGACAGTGGTAAATAAATGAAAGGTCATTATGTTCCTTTATAAAGTATAAAGTAGATGACTTCTTATTTTTTTAATCAGAGGGGCTGAACCTACTTAACCTTTAAGCCTTATGTCGTCCTCTGTTTTTTCTAAATGTTTCTGCCTCTTCACCTTATATTAAAACTACAGATCTCGAGCTCACATCTGCCAGGAAGAAAAGCAAAGGGAAAATAAAAAAAGAAACATAGTCTCTTCACAAGAAAAAGAGGATGTCTGCAATTTATGATCTGTGGCCCTTTTTAGTGAAATTTAAATTGTTTTAGATAGTTTTTAGTGCAGGTATCTCCCCCAGCCCTAAGATAAAACTAGTGTCCCCCTTAGGGAAGCCTCCTGCTGGTCTGTGGTGTATAGAGCAGGAGCAGACACAACACGAGCTCTCAGTATCATGGTAGAACAGGCACAGTGAATGGAAACATTCTGAGAAAGGACACTTAGAACCATGAAAAAAACCTCAAAGGATTTATACATACACAGTGTCTTTGCCCTACACACACCCCATGTATAATGTCCTGTAATTTCCTCTCTCCTTTCCCTGCCCAAATTGTGAGCAGAAACTCTAATAAACTGTCTTGCTAAGACATACTGCATAACCAAGGCATGTGGATGAGAGAGAAACAGCATTAAGAAGAAACTTCTGTGTTGATGCTTATGTGGACTTGACTTTTCAGAAGGAATGACCTCAGCCTCATTCCTCAAGGCTTCCCTTCTCTACAGGCCAAGAATCCGAGTCAAAATTGCTGGGACTTAAATGCCAAACTAATCTAATTTAATACTTTTAGCAAGAGCTTGAGTCATGCTCTGAATGCTCTGCCTTGCTTCATTTAATTAAAAAAACAACACCAGGCAAAAATAATACAAAAGCAAGGCTGCCAAAGCCTGCAGTCTGCTTGTTTTCCAAGTGGGAATTGTTTACCAACTTTATTCTTTATATAGAGGACAGTTCAGCTGTTTTCACTAACTCATTTCTAATACTACCACCTCACCCAAGCTAAAGGCTATGAACTCTGCATTTCTTCCAACCAAAGAAGGCAAATGGTAGTTAATAATATATCACCATTTCAACCAAATACTTTATTTATTTAATTAATTCCTATAGCAATACCAGCACAACAATACAAAACCTTTGTATTTGTATGTCTGTTTTCATGGAAGAATTAACAAAAGAACAGTGAGACTAAAGCATAGACAAGTAGTCTAGTATTTTATTTTTTTAAGTTTTATTCTTCTCTGAGCACTGAGATCACAACTCCAGTAGAAAGTGTTGTGAACTTCTTTTGTTAAGTGAGATTCTCATCCGCTTAGTCCTTTTTTTCTGATCCATTATTATGTGGGGCATCAACACACCATTATCTGGTAGGGGGTAAGGAGATATTTCCCACTGAAAATCTATTGGATTGTTATCTACCAGGGAGATTTATACACTTGTTCCTCAATATCTGTCCCTGGCCAATGTCCCATAGTAGATGTTGATTTAAAGCAGCAAGTTAACTTTTGCACCCTTGTAGAGAACATATAACCATAAAAAACATTTGGCACCTGAATGTTCACTTGTAGTATCTGCATTCTCTAAACTTTCAGGCTTAGGTTTTCCACAGTTATTTTGTGTAATCTTTTGAAAGAATAATTCCATTCATCTTTAACTTATTTCCAGTCTCATCAAAATACTGTAAGCCACTGTGAACATTTTCTGCACTAATATTGGGATTCATCTGACCCAGCATTAAAAGCTGACAATGTAGATACATGTGTATTAATGAGTATCAAGACTTCTTTTTATACTGACAAAAAAATTACTTCTATAGAGTGTTTTATCTGACCTATTTTAAGTAATATATTTATCAAAAGATGATTCACACCATAGAACTCTCTACTCCTTCCTTTTGACCACAACAGAATCTAAAGATAACTAGATCAAAAATTAACTATAAGAGGAATCTTAGTCAATCATGTCCATAGTCTAGGTGAATGTGTTAGTCTTATGTTGACTGTGGAAATATCCATACCAAAGCTATATCTGTCTGAAAACTGGAGGCATATTTTGATAGCCAAAACGGTGCAGTTGCACATATCTGTACTTCTTGCATAGGCAAATGCCATGGCAAAGTAAGAACCGAGTTGCAGAAGTTGTGGCACCAGCATCTCCCACCTCTGCAGCGATCCCTGAGTGTTCCTCTGCGTTGAGCAGCCAGAGCTCCCTGGCCAAACAGCTGTTCCACATCTTCTCCAGGGAAAAGGCAGAAGGCCAGAGATTTTTCTGCACACAATTTGAAGTAGTTTACCACTGCTATTGGTATACATACCATAATTTGATTTAAACAATTTGTTCTTGCAAAGGGAGCTACAGCCAAGTCATACGCAGTTAAGGGAAAACAAGACAATATCATTATTTCCTATTTATTAGAATGAGGAATGAACTTGGATGTCCTCATACTTCAGAATAACAATGATATGAATCCATGCACGAACTTTATGGCAAACTCAAATTCTATTGCAAGCAATATAACCTTACGTCCAAAACTCCTCACCTTTGGCCAAAAAAAATGGATATGATAATAAATTTTAACTTTTAGGGTCATCTCTTTCTAAAAACAGTTTATACTAGCTGTGATTGCTGAAGTTTTAATTTCACTGCAGAGGGAAAAATAATCTCTAGTCCAGTAAAACTCAGGATAGATGAAAATAGTTAATATTCACCACCTGCAAATGCTTCCTGACTTAAATAACAGGTCTGAAATCTATTTTCATCTTTGTACATCCCTGTCTGGCCCACTGGTAAATTCACTTTGACTCAGCTCCTAAAATCCATAAAACAGACAGAGATAAAAACATTTCTTCTTTTTCCGTGTTTAAGTTATTGACTAGGGAAGCCACAAAGTGGAGGCAGGTAAGTTAGAGGGCAGCCAGACACTAACTGTAATTGCATGTGAAATATTAGAAAATACTACATAAACATGGCATGGATTTTGAATGTCTAGTTTTGTTTCCACTGAGGTTTTGTCTGGGCTCCAAACATACATTCACTGAACTGCTTAAGCCCATCTACTGAGCCACAGGTGACAGAAATAATCAGCATTATTGTTAAAGTCTTTTTTGGACTCCTTAAAGCAAACAACATTGTAACCAAACAGAAGAAAGGGGATGAATAGGTATGTATTTCTAAAGAACCTGACTAAATGGCTGGTCAGAGAAATCATATTTGAGAACATTTCAAAATAAGAAGCACACAGCCTAAAATCACTGGTACTGGATCTGCAGCTACATTGTCAACTGTCTTTGTTATGCCTAAATTGTAAACCCCAAGGAGTGCTCTGCAGTGCTAGTGGCCATTCATCCTTGATGAATAAAAATATAAGGGCTGGAAACCATTCTGAAAGCTGAACTTCTTTTAGAAAGCATTACTTTTTCCACCAGTCTGGCCAAATCTCTGCTCACCAAGAACTTGAAGCATAAACATCAAAACCTGCTTTTCCAGACAGGCTCGTAAACAATTACAGCTCCTAACTAGACATTGACCTCACTTGCCATATCACTGTATCACTTTATTATTCCAAACTATTGTCAAGTGCCAGTAGGCTTTACTTTTACTGCCATATTACTCTGTGATTGCAATGTGCATGTTATTTGAGTTATAACAATTGGTGGATGGAGATCAAAACTCTGACCTCTAAGTCAAATGAACATCCATGAATAATGCAAGTATTTATTTGTCTACTGCTTTTGTTTTTAAGTATTCTTCCTCATTTTTGTCCTTCCCTCTTTTTAAAGACACAGCATGCCTTTTATCTAGAGGCAGATAAGCAACATTAAAAATCCCATGCAGACTAAAAGATTTTTTCACTTATTGCCATAAAAATACATTTCCAGTGAGATTTCTTGCTCTCATGAGTTCTTTCTGAAACACGGAGTACATTCCAATGTTTTAGAAATGGGTCTTGGATTGCCAAAATAATGAAATCTCAATAATTATTAACTATTCCCTAAATATTTGAGGGAAAACTAATATAAATATCTACAAATTTCAAACCATAGGCAATAGAATCCTAATAATCTAGAACAGTGCTTAAAGAGTGCAAATGCTTAAAAACCTATCACCTCTCTCTACCTATCCAGCTGTCACAAATCTATGCCAATATATTTCCCCACTTTCGAATCTTTTCCTGTCTTACAATAAATATGATCTAGACCTGTGTATTTTCCTGTAGATACTGCTAGATTATGATCACAGCAAAAAAGAAAAAGCACTTTCTTATTTCAGATCTGGGATTGATATCTTCTACATATTAGTAAGTACACTATCCCTAAAGGGAAAGCATAGACTACACCATCACACCAATTCATCTTATAGATTTTCTGGCTGGATATACTTAGTGTTTCTTTCTCTCTTTCTGTTCTTAAGACATTTCTCACCTTGAATTCACCTTTAGTCCCTGACCTAGCATTTCCAGTCATCATCTATATTTTGCACCATAGTGGGCGACAGTAACATCTATAAGAAAAATGTGTAGAATTATTGTGCTTTCAATGTTAATCTGCTTTTAATGGAGTATTTGCTTTTAGCAGTCTGAAACCATCTCCTTGGCTTGATCTCCTTTTAATCTAATGCATCTGGAAAAATGGTAAAAACTTCATTCATTTGTTTTGTAAATGGATAAAGCACTCCTTGCTCATCTTCTGCTCATATGCATTGGAGTGGATTTTATTCATTTCAATTCAGCATTCTGGTAATTCCTAAATTCCAAAATGCATCTAGCTGTTTGGATAATATTATTATCTGGCCCCTTTGTAAAGCTCCTTTGCTCACTCCAAAAGTACCATTTCTGTCTACTTTTATGGAGCAGGATATTTCTTGGGCATTCTTTGAAATGGGCTTTGTTTTTAGCCAAGATTTCATGGCTCATTTTTATTTGTGCAAGTTTTTTTTAATCTGTGTTAACCTTTAATTGCAATCCAACAAACTTTGTTTTAGCTACCATTGCCTTTCTGGATATTACCTGCATTTTTCTTGGCTCAGATCAACAGAGTGTGAGCAACTGTTGTAGGATCCACTACTGCACTTGGGTAACCAATTTTTAAGAGCAGAGAAGTTTATGAGTGGCTTAGTTAAGAGCTTGCTCCTCCAGTTGTTCTGTATGCTGAAATTACAAAACACTAGCAGGAGTTTCTAAATGGATAAAGAATCTTATGCTAAAACAGCATTAGCAAAAAATGACTGTTTTATTTAGCATGTGACTAGATATTTACAGGCTAAATCAGAATGTCAAATGACTTTGGAGCTGGTGACACCCTGAATAATCAGGACTTGCCAATACATGACTAATGATCCAGCACAAGCTGTGCTTGCCTAATTTTTCAGCTGTATAATGTTTTTCCGCAATAATTTTTTCTATATTTTTTCTATTTGAACTTCTCTGGGCATGCAGCTGTGCATAGCAGGATGCTGACTAGGTTCTGCAGGAGTGATTTATAAAGGTATCATACAAAAGCACACATCTCAGGGCCCTTATTCCATTTTTACATGACTTCTTCTCAGGCAGATTCTTATTATGGTTGCTGCATACTGTTAAAATATTTGGCTGAAAGCATATACATTAACTAAATTTTATGTTACTCTTTGTGCAAAACACATCCCTAATTACCCCAAAATATTGAAATACTTATAAACATGAATATTCCTATTGGTTTCTATTTTATCTCACTGACTCCACTGCACTCCTGCTTTAAAACAGTGCACTTCAGAGGACATCTCATGAACTAGATGCCTGTTTAAATACCTTCCTAATGTACAGCCTAATTCTGCCCTTGTTACATGACTTGTGTAATTCTTTTGGTTTTTAATCCATAGTAATTCTTTAACTGCCAAACTATATATTGGAGATTAATTACTAATTATCATTTCTCATCTCAGCTTCATAATAAAAATCATTAATGTCACCACTCTGGGATCATTTTAAAGATATGTTGCTCTAAACTGTTGTGTTTAACTACGAGCACAGTGGCAGTTATCCATAATTGAGTTACTAAATGGTTTTGAGTCACAGTTTCACACAACTCTAAAAAACAAAATCTCTTTTGAAAAAGGCTAGATGAGAAAAAAAGTAGAGAAAAATTAAAAAAAAAAAAAAAG
>VZTN01015750.1:0-31086 GCA_013400515.1 Erpornis zantholeuca | reverse complement strand
GAATTTATTCAAATCCTTCACTAAAAATACACAATGAAAATAATAATTTTCCCTAAAAAAACTGTTTTCATGGAAATGTAACCAATCTATTGGCGTTAATAATATAACCAATCACTTTTTGGTGTCGTTAAATTCTCACAGTGAAAGGGCCTAAATTCTTCTGTCTGCTTTCTGTAAAAGGAGAAAAAAAAGAGAAAAAGGAAAAAAAGGATTGGATTTTCCATTTTATTTAACAAGGTTCTTATAAAATATTTTTTAAATATCATATATTACATCTGTGTAAATATTAATAAAATTTGCCAGTGGTGTATGGTGCTTGTTAACCATTTGATGTGTGGGTACTGCATGCTTTGTACTGGGCCAGGCAGGATCTTACGCCAAGGAGGAAAGATCGCTTTGATGTTTCCTCTGGAACTCCACTGCCTGTTCACCAAAGGGGTGGTTGGGGATGCAATACAGGGCAAATAGAGAAAAATCCACTCAGCACAAGATCCCATCCCATGACTTCAGACTCACTGACTCCTCAGCTGTGCTAATCTGAACTGAGCTGAGGCTGGATGCACTGAATGCAGCTGCCTGATGCTCTCTGAGACAAAGGTGCTTGCTGAACAGACTGGAAACTATTCTGGTTGCAAAAAAAGCATATAATACTAGACAAGTCTGTGACACCAGAGCATGAGGGGACAAGACAGAGGAAGAGGAAAGCTTTCAGCAGCACTGAAGTGACACTGGTTTTGAAAGACCCCTGAAAACATAAGATATAAGCAGCAGGAGGCATTTCCTGAGGCATGGATCAAACCCACATCCAAGCCTGACTGATGACAGAGAAATGACTCTTTTTTTACCCAGAAATCACTGGACTAGCAAGACATGCAAAGGAAAGAATTTCTGACAAGGACATAGTAGACAGTAATTTTCAAGACTTTCTGCTTAGTTTCACCTGAGAGGCTAGAACTTTCTCCATTCTTATAGTCTACATGTTCTTGTGATGAAAAAATAGCTGAAGTGACTAGATTTTTCTGGATATTTGTTTTTTGGACAAATATGGGTAGTTTCACTTCAAAGTTTGGATCAAAACAGATTTTAGAAAGTGGGAGTCTCTGGAAATTTGTAATTACTTTTAAGAAAGTGAAAGGAAGAGAGGAAGAGAGGAAGAGAGGAAGAGAGGAAGAAAGGAAGAAAGGAAGAAAGGAAGAAAGGAAGAAAGGAAGAAAGACCAATTTCTTCCTGCCAGTCCTCTGGCAAAGCTGGAAATTCTAAATAATTTTATTGTTTTTACATTAACATAAAACATGTTTTTGCTGTTTGTTTAACCAGTATAACCTGAGTTTAGGCAATTCATGTTTCGAACTGAGGTTTTAATACAGGAGAAATTATAAGGTTATAATCATAAAGACAATGACATTTACAGAACTCAGGGCTATTAACAAGGCTCATTGTTTAGGTGCATTTTCTGTCTGCCACAAAAGTTGGGAGGTTTTGGTTTTCAATAAAAACATANTAATACAGAAAACTTTCTTAAAGCACCTAGTGTAGAAAAACACTAGTGAGTTTTGACATATTTCAGTTATTAGTTATAGCTCACTAAGGAGAGTCTTAAAAAATATATGAAGGCAGGTGAAAGAGAATGACATTCTTAAAAAACTTTATTAACATGTGATGATTCAATGACAGAGGTTGTTAAAATATTTTCAGTTAGCACTGTATTGAGTTAAACAATCTGTTTCTGCGAGCAGTGAAGTTTCATAATAATAAACAAAAAAAGTCACCGACCATTTTGCACCCACCTTTTGATTTTAATCTCAGCAAGAGGAAGAGAAAGAAAAGCAATGTACATTAATACTGTGAATTGGAACAACAGCTAGAATTTAGGGCTCGAAAATATAAGGAAAGGCTTCAGAACCTTACAGAATACTGAAAGACATAAGAATAAGAAATAAAGAAAATGCAATGATAAATTTTATAGAATCTCTTAAGAGGGTGAAGAAAATAACGCAAATAAATGTAAGTGCTACCATCATACTAGAAAGCAATATCTTATAAACCATCTTCCCCCATATCTCAAAATACATTTTTAAGAAAATATCTCTGATGACCAATCACTCTTCTGACTTCTAAATACAATACTACTTATGACCTTTCACAACACTTTCAAAAGATTAATACTGAGAAGGAGAAAAACTTTCTGAAAATTACAGATGAACACAGGAGACCACTGACACAAAACAGACTGACATTAATGACACCAAGTAACTCCTTCAACTGTTGTTATTTTTCTTTCTTTCTTTCTTAATGACAACCAAGTTAGCAGTTTTCTTCCTGAATCTTTAAGATATTCACACACCTCATGTCTGCCTGTAATTCTCCCTCTTATCCTACTTAGCCCCACTCTCTGGACCTTCTCATAATTTAAGAATTTCCTCAAAAGTCTGGACCAAATTTGTTCTGCTGAGCTACATCAGAGCTGGACCAGGGTAATACAGACACCTGGGCCCAGAAGAGGCAGGGGAGGTTACAGCAGAGTAAGAACAGATTTTACAAGAGCTGAATTTCCATGGCTGGCCTGGACACATGGAGTAGAATTGATTGCACAGTATCTTGGCTTCAGCCCACTTTGCAGCAGTGTATGTTAGGTGCCTAATTACTGGAAGCTTCCCTCCTGTCAGGAGAGACAGAGAAGCTTCTCCAGGCAGAGAATTAGACCTTAATGGCCTAAATAAATATCTGTAGATGCCATCCTCTCCCTTCCTAACACTCTCTCCCTAGAGGAAGCTTTGTCTAACAATCCCAACTAGGTAATTTAGTAGCGAAAAATTCTGTACTTCCTAGGATGAACTCAGGTCTTTACTGACAATAATTTCTTATTGAAAAAACAAGCATTTACCCAGCATTTACTGATAAATGATTAATGCTCAAACTCTTACTCACAATTTTTACTCCTAAGTAGTTCTGCTAAAATTATGCAGACCATTTACATAAGTACAAAGTGTTACATACAAGTATTCAAACTACTTTTTAAAAGGCTCTAACTCACTCTGCTTGCTCTGGACTCAGGATCCAGTGATGTCGCTGACAATTTGTGAAGCACAAAATTGTTGCTGAGGCAATCTGAAAGGCTGCCTCAAGGCCTCTCAGATGCATAGACATGGAAAAGAGAGGGGTAAAGGGCTGAAGACAGTCTGTCTTTTGTCTGAAGACACAAACCTAAGAAGGAAAACCCCTGTCCCAGAGCAGAATTAGAGACCTTGTAGAGTTTGAATTTACAGTCTTATTACTGCTGTTGAGATGGGAAGGGTGCTGGCAACCGTGCTGAGAGAAGCCATCACATGGTCTTGGTAAGTAATCACAAACCACACAACAAAGCACCATTTATGACAGCAAGGGCTTTAGCAGCTTTTGGCTGTCAGCCTGAGACATCTTCTCTGAATACTGCTGAACTGCTTGTTTCCTGCCAGGAGCTCCTCAAGGTTTTGAAGTACTTGGAAGATATCAGGTCCTCCACGCCAAGAAAAGGAGAAACCTCCCAGCCAAATGCCTGCCACACAAACCTTGTGTGCAAAGGGTAAAGACTTCCTCAGTGTGCCAAGTAGAGTCATGGCAGGTAGAAAGAGGTTGGCTTTGTGCTACATGCACAGTCCAAAGGGTGGTCTGATTGTTGCATTTCCCCCAAATNTCCATATGCTTGAACAGGCTTCATAAGATCCAGCCAGGCCAGGAAATCATGAAAATCCCTTTGCAAGCTCAGTTAACTGGATCCATGTAATCAGGGTCATGTCCTGTCCTCACCCAGGGTACAAATACCTTCTTTACCAGAAAAAAGGGTAAGAACCTAGTGGGTGAGACTATATTGAGATCTGATTCCCGGATCCACTGGATACACATCACCTGGAAACTGCATAACAAAGTGGTGAACAGGAGTATGTTCATACCATACCATGTTTTTTTTTTTCCTGTTAAGTTCAACTGCTTCCCCCTGTAACATGAGGGCAAGTCAATCACAAGCATCCTCCAAGTGTGCCAGGATACTGTGCCAGGTGGTAGCTGCACTTTTCCCTCACCTTTTTATTTACACTCTCATGTTCTAAGTGCTCATTGAGTTGCATAATTTCCTGTTTCCTGACAATTTTCAAGCTGGTTCACTGCACGGAGGAGGGGGATCTTTATTGGAGAGGTCTGTGTGATGTGGGGAGTCATAGCCACCATGGGGCCTTTTTCCCTTCCTTGATGGTGTCAAATACCAGGAGAGAACACCCACAGGAATTTTTTGTGCATTTGATCCTGTGACACACATACTGTTCCTCATTTTCTCCTATTTTGTCTCATAGTCACATAATTAGTCCTTTTTTTTTTTTCCTTTATCCCTTTCCCTCCTCAGGTAAACCTTATGTTTTGTTAGAAAGTAGTTCTGAAAACATCATTAGGAGCCACCCTGGTTCAACAGGGCTCTGGCACAGCAAAAGAAGGCATATCTGAGCCTCTTTTGCTACAGCCAGGTACATTCTGGGACACATAAATACCTTATTTACCCATGGCTGCCCCCATCAAGCCAATTTTCAATTAGTTTCCTGAAGCCCTACTTGGTAATATAGTTTTGAGCTTAATTTGCTACTGAACAGGCATAGACTCTGTAAATATTAGACATGCAAAAAGTCTGAATGATTACAATCACAAGTAAAAATTATGCGGGTGAGTAAGGGTTGCAGGATCAGACCATTAATTAATAAATGTCAGTAAAGTGCTTGCAATGAAAGATGTTGCGGGAGTACAACACATTTATTTCTACAAGTTTGTCACATACTTTGTAAAAGATCAGTGCTTCCAGAACTTAGGAAACTTGAGAAAAATTTCTTTTCCACATGAATTGTGTTTATACTTAAAATTTGTATTCCATACATTAAGCAAAATAAAGCAAAATATTGAAAAATGTTAACTGGTGGCTTAGGGCTGCCTGGAGGAGACCTTGCAGTTTACACTTTTATATTGGAATCTCCTGTGCACTGTGTTGAAAGACAATTATTTTTTGACTCACAGAAGATTTCGAACAGTAAGTACTGTAATAAAAATTCTCAAATAAAAATTAAATACTTCCATTTAATGCATTATTTTATGAAGTCATATTTTGGAAGTATTTTAAAGATGAATTAGTCACATCTGATTCCACTTACCTATATAAGCACAAAGAGGGAAAAAGAAACCTCAGCACTACTGTTTTTCTTCTGTTTCTTGTTCTTAGTACTAGTTATAGAAATGTGATTTATGTGTATGCTGATGTAAAATCAGAAAGTAAAAGGACCATGGTTAAGCATTCCCCTGGATAAAAAATAAAATATGTTATTTTGCCACAAAATTACAACATTTGCAAAATATTAGGCTTGGTGAAACATTCAGATTCCCAGAAGAGTATTTCAAGTGCTTTTTCAGCAAATGTTTTCCTCTCCTCTTCCAGCATTAGGAGGAAAGATTGTCAGGTTAATAGACTAGAAGGAGGAGGAGTATTGGATACACTTTTCTGATTCTAATATATAAATTCAACAGTTTTTTTTTTATTATTGTCACTAGAAAATCAGAGTATTTAAACTCTAATATTTTAAAAACTCCTTTTGTCACCAAACCAGCCCATTATTACATCCATTTTTCTAAAGCAGTCCTCCAATTTGTATTTTTACCCCACCATTTTCTTTTTTTTTTCAGATTTAAATAAATGATCATGTATCTGAAGCTCACACTAGGTAACACCTATTCCAGAAACAGTGAGACCACTATCACCATGTCTATTTTAAGAATTAAGGATGCATTATTCTTTTTTTACTATTTATTTTTACCTTTTTAAGGAGAAAAATAATACATGCATGCCAGGTGGGGTTTTAGAAGCTCTCAGAGCTTTATTCTAAATTTCTTATTATAAAAGGATAGTTCCCATGGTAACAATTACATCATTTGGCACACATACTACCTGAGGAAACCAGAACCATTTAATAAAGAAGCACACATTCACCATTGTGTGTTGTCAATTGATTTACTTGTTGCCTAATTATGTTTCCTACAAACAGGAAACTGCACCAGTTTTCAATGTCAGCATGACCCCTTGCCTGTCAAAATTATCCTTTTTGCTCCCAGTCCTTTGCAGCTCCAAACCCCTCTCTGACACTCATTTCTTAGAAGTCTTGACATTGTTCAACTATGGTTGAAAAAGAACCTACTCTACCTATGCCATTTCTTTCTGCATGCTCATGCTCTTTCTTCTTCTGATGTTGAATGGGAATGTAGATTTTATTTATGGAAATAAAATAAAATAAAATAAAATAAAATAAAATAAAATAAAATAAAATAAAATAAAATAAAATAAAATAAAATAAAATAAAATAAAATAAAATAAAATAAAAGCAGTTTGACACCTAGAGATGAATGATTTTGCTGGGGATATTTGCTTTAAAATGCTTTTCACACATTTAGCTAACTCCTTGTAAGACAATTTGGATTATACTCTCACAGGAGTATTCAAAGGACAACAACTTTTTGTGCTCACATCCTCTACATACAACCCATTTACAAATACTACACATGCAGTCCAATGAATTACACAGTAAAGATCTGTAAGCAAGAGTTAATGTTGTCCAGAACCCAACTTTTCCTACTGGTCAATATTTTTTTCTCCTCCCACTGTTTTTTTTTCCCCCATTCTGTGTATTTTCATTTAATTTCTGCCTCTCAGACTGTAATCTCTCCTGAGTACCTGTCTCAGTTCTTTGGGACGTTAGAAACCTAATTCTTTATTCCTTTCCTAACAATTAATTATTATCACCTATTATCTATACCTAAGCTTGAAGTAATTCTCTTGACTCCTTCTTAATTTTTGTTGGTTGCTGCATGAGACTCTGCTTTTTGATAAAAGAAGAAAATCCTTCCATCCTTCTGATTTTTAATTTCTCTAGCGGCTATTTAAATTTTGGTTTTCTTTTACTAAATAAAATTGGGAGTATATTAGGACGTGCCTGTGCCTGTCAATCTGGAAAAAAAAGTGTAAGGTGGAAATTTAAGTGCATTAACCTTCTTGAGTCAGGCAAAAAAAAGAAAAAAAAAAGGTATTTTTCTTTTTTTAAACTTGTGAGGGCACACATTTTCTAAACTTTTAAACCACAGTGTTGAAACACTAAAACAGACACGGAATCTGCCTGCAAACAATGTAACCCTGAAAAATGCTGCCACAATTCTGCTACTGTCTCCTTAGGATAAGTGCTGTTTAAATTCATTTATTTCCTGGGAAATGATTTTCTGATCTATCAAGGCAAATAGGTACTGTGGGATGGAAAATTAATCAAGAAAAAGGAAATGAAGTGTTTTTACGGTAGCTTTCCATCAAAGAAGCCTCTCATTATTTCAGCAGACTAAAGTGAAGTCAAGTGGCTAAAGATAAGTAGAAGAACAGAACGTAGAAGTCAGAAAAGGGCTGAGCCAGATAGCGCTTCTTTAAGGGAAAGAAGAGCATAATCTTTGGTGGATGACGGACTTTTGCTAACATAAATGGTAAAGTGTTCTACAGAAAGTTCTTTTCTCTCTGTGCTGTATATAGGAATTGCAACAGAAACAGCCAAAAATGCCTTACAATTTAGTCTGTAAGTCCATAGCTTTTCAGGGGTGATTGTTCACCTGAGCTCTTCAGCTGCATTCAAATTATTTCTTCTCAGTACTGGATACATAGACAGTTACAGTGACTCACTTTTGCAGAACCGCCACTGTTTATTCAAGCCTGTATATGACTATGTACTCATAAATATATGACCAGATTCATCTTCCTGATTTGTCCAACTCCTTTAAATCCTCTTTCAGTGTTAGGATAGGTAAAACCTTAGTTTCAAGGGCTTTTGTTTTCCTTGACATTTTTGCACAGTTAAAAACACTTGGATGTCTTTTTCAATTTCATAAAGAGGTTTAGAGGAAGCAATTTCCTCATAATACTCCTCGTTTTGCTGTGTAGTGCATTGTATTCCCAAGTTCTTACTTGCGACCTTTCATGCTGGAGACAGATTATACACAAACAGATGACACCTCAGTCTTCAGAAAAGGCTTTCACATCAGAAAAAGATAAAATAAAAGCAGAGTCAAGTTAGCTGGCTCATTACTGTCTTGGTTTGAAAGACAGGTGTCCGCTAAGGAAGGCAGGAGCCTCCCTTGGAATGGAAATGTAATGCCCTTCCCTCTGAATTATTATCATTTTGAAATCGGAGGTTTCAGGCAAAGACATGAGGAATAGGAATAACAGTTATTTACTATTATATATATATATAAAAACCAAGGCAAGCAGACAGCAGTACGCACGGCAGCGACCCCAAGCAGAGCAGGCCCAGTGCAGCCTCTCTGGGCTCTCAGGCCTTTCCCTGCCAGCTCGGCCCTCAGGTGGTGATGGCGCCCGAGAAGTGCTGCATAAACCCCTGGGGCAGCCGGGCCGGGGCCAGCAGGACCCTTGGGAACAGCAGGCTGGAACAGCAGGGATGAGCAAAAAGTCCCAGTGAAAAGACCCTTTTCAATGTGGTAGGGTGTTAAATAGGGTTCCAATGAAATGGCTGCTCCTGCGAGTAAGCTCCACTCACGGTAGCAGGAAGACAGCAGAAGGCAGAACCCTGCAGTGGTGATGAATTCTCCCCACAGTGACCACAGCCTCTCTGTCTCCTCTCCAAATGCCGAGAGCACAAGAGAGCTACAGGCTCCACCCAACCCCTTTTTCCCGGTCCAAATCTTGCAGCATCTCTGCCCTACAGGACAGAGCCCCAGGTAAAAGAGAGTAGCCAGATGGACCCCTCACCCTGTGGCCCAGTGTTTTATCTCTCTTAAGTATCCAGTTGTTATTGTCTCATAGCAGCACATAAAGGGAAATTCTTTAAGAGAATAAAAAACCAAAAAAAACCAAAAAAACCAAAAAAACCCCCAAAATTAGAACTCCTGAAACCCCAGCAATTATTTTAAAAGGTCTGCAAGCCTCTAGTGCCTAAAAAAAACCCAAAAAAACAAATTAAATTCCTGTCCATGCACTTATGTGACCTTGGTGGAACTCCTACAAGGAGTAAAAGAATTCATATTTTATTTAGAAACATTATTTAATTCATGTGTTATTAATTCCAATATGTATGCTGACACTTGAAATCTTGACTCTATGGCATATTTTGATGTTTAATGTTTCCTCAGGTTCTAGGCCCAGGAGTCTATGGGCTCTTATGTCTTCTGTGAGAAATTAGAGGGAATCTGTGTGGGCGAGGTGCTCTCAGCCTGGCTAAACTGAAACCCATAAAAGTGGATCTCTGCAATGACCAAGTGACTGACAAGCTGATAGGATGCTGACTCCATGACTACTCTGTCACTCTAATTCACCATAAATCTGCCCTGCAGACAAAAGAAGCAATCTGATTCCCATATCTGCACAGAGTAAAAGCATTTTTCCAGCCAGATGGCCAAAGAAACAGATTATGTCACTGATCTGGTGAAAAACTGCTTGTTTGTTTTCTTGATTTATGTGTCATTTAGATCAATTTGCATTACTGCATGAATACTAGTGCTAACAAATGGAAATATGCAGCTGGGGACGAGAAGTGTGACCATCCTTTTGGACAGCAAAAATGAATTTATTGCATTTAAAAATGGTTATATATCCATGAACTGACTCAGACAACTAGATCATAATAACTTTTATACAGCTCCCCTAAAATTTTCACCTGTTCTTTTCATCCTGAGACAGACTGTCAAGAGGGAACATCTTCTCTCCTGCAGTTAGCCTCCCCTAAGGCCTGGGAGGCCAGCAGTTTCAATTACCTATCCCACAGGCTGTATAGCTCTCTTTAATAGGAAAGCTGGCTGTATTCATCCAAAAATAAGTGAGGCCAACTAAGAGAGTTCTCAGTAACTCTACCCTCCTTAAGCTTCTCTGCATCCAAGATGCTGCTCTGCATACAATGTTATTCAAATAGTTAGTAAACTGAAGTCATACTTCGGTTTAAAACAGCTAGAGAAAATCTAAAGTGAAATTCAATGCGCAAAACATTCAGTCAAAAACCAAATTGCAGTCCCAATTGTGGAGCAATTCCAAGAAAAGGCAAGTCAGTCTGATAACAAGAATGCAGAGGGATGCAGGCTCAACAATTTACTTTTCTTCTTAACAGATAAATGAAAATTATGTTCTCAGTGCCAAGCACGTCCTACTACAAGCATAATTAAGGCATTGATTCTGATCTAAATTAGAAACACAAGGAAAAGAGAGGAATGAGAGATTTGCCTTTGACTTTAATGTAGCAGCAATTCACCCTTAAATTTTGTTTAGTTGTCATTGTTATGTTTTTCATTATTACTATTATTATTATTAATATTATTGTACAGGAACCTTTCTTAAAATACAGTCTTAAAATACAAGGAACAAAACCTGAACGTACTGACATTAATGAGAAGTACTGAAGAAGAATATGAGCCTCCATTTCCACCTTCTTGTTGTGGGACTTGAGCATTTCCATATCTCTGGTCTGGACACATTCTGGCTTCATTTTGCCAGCAAGCTGGAATGAGACTTAGATGAACAACAGGCATTCATCACACACTAATGAAAAATCTGCATGCAGAGGCAGAGGTGGAGTTGGAGTGTGCTCCATTAGATCTACACAAAGCATGTGCTTGTGTGAGCCAAACCCTGGACATATGTCAAGATCTTTAAAATCTCAGTCTGCACATGACTGAATAACTATCTCCACTGAAAACCTGTTAAGGTTGCATCTTAATCCCTGTTCCTGAAATGTGACCTACTCATGCAAAATCAGAGGTCTGTAGAGAATCCCATTGTGTTGGTTTTCAGATAAGCAGAGTTCATACAGACTTCATAGATACCATTGGAGGAAATTCATTCACATCTAATTATACCTATTTTGGTTTAAGTTCTTTCTTGTTATCATAAGCCTAATCATATTAACTGTTTTTTGAAGATTTTTTCAGCATCAAGAGACTGATTCGTATGTTTTTCTGTTATAACTTCTCATACAGATGAATTCAACTGAACAGCATGAATGTCTCATTTTATGAACCATAAAAGCAAAATAAATCTTCCACATAATGTAGTATTGACAGTAAAGCATAGATAATAAATGAAAAGCATAGACAAATATTTATTTGCATTATTTAATGGACTTGCTTTGACCATGATCTCTGTTCTTTGTTATTTGCTCTCCATGTTCATTTGAACAACCAGATTTTATTGGAACAAATGCTCACAGAAAATGATGTTAAAAGTCATGAGTGTTTGCAGAGGCCAAACATTTAATTCAGGCAAAAATTATCATTATGGAAATGCTTTCTCACTTTGTGAGAGATCACAGTAAATCATACAGGAGAACTCTACAAAACAAGGCAATACATAGGACTGTTTTGAAATCACAAGTTTGAAAGAATAAATACATTTAAAAGGATGCACATTCAAAGACATGAATTGTCTGATAGAAATTATAAAAAACCAGACCTGACGTTCATGAGATTGCATGGAATTTATAGAAGAGAATTAGGATTAGTTTAAGAGAAAATCTGTTTAACCTTAATTTAAAAGGAAAGCTGTGTTTTAAACTGTTTTTTCTGTACACCTTTGTTTTAGTGAGGGTTGAAGGACCAGGGGCTCTGGTGAGACTGCTGGCTAATGGGTTAGCCCCGAAATATAAGGAACCCATCAGACTCTGGGAGAAGGAAAGACTACCTCATCCATTAGCCAGTGAGCCAGCATCTGGCCGGCCGGGTCCCGCACTCTGCCCTTTGTTTCTCCCCATTGCTCCCTGACCCTCGTTCCATCCCTCCCTTCTCCCATAGGTAGCTTGTGTCCCCCCGCCTTCTCCCCACTCTTGTGCCCTCAGATTATTGGTCTGCAACCCTTTGTAACTCTGCACCCAATTTGTCTGCTTCCTCTGCCTCTGGACTCTTTGTAAGAATGAGCCCTTTCCCTTTTGGAACTCCACACAAAAAGCCCTCCTGATTCTTTGTGTCTGGTAACACGTGGGTGATTCCACCTTGGGTGGGAGCGTGAGCTCAGTGCCTATCATTGGCTCAGGTGAGGGAAAGTCTGCTTGCTAGTGCCAGGCTGCACAAGCCAAAGTGATCTCCGGCCAGAGATGCTTTTGGTTATAACGCAGTGACTACCCCACTCCACACCCGCCTCGGAGCCCCCTGTGTTACACCTTAAAACATTTTATTTCCACTCATTTCATCACAAGATCTGAAAACTCTAAGCTGAGTTCTCAGCTCTTAAGTTTCCTGTTGCTAGCTGATACATTCCAGACAAGGAGAGTACATTTTGATTTTGGAATGAAAAAATTTAATAGTTCATATTACTCAGTAAGTTTGGTATTTTTGTAAGGGGAAAAACAAAACAAGTAAAAACCCACCAAAAACCAAAAAATGCAAACCAAATACTCAGAATTAATTGTAATGAGAAGAATGTCCTTTGAAACTGCTATCTCACTTTCTTTCTCAGTATTTTTATAAGCAGACCAAGCTCCTTTCATGTCAAGTTTTTCCCTTGAGTAGGAGAGCTGATGAGTATTGATTCAGTTCACAAATATAGGTTTGTGGTGCTGAAAAATTAAGCTTTGTCATTTAGTATAATCCAATTCTGTGATATATTTTTTTATAATTTTTTTTCAGAGTAAATTATTTTCTCTGAAGTAATCTAGACAATATCTAAACCTTTCATCTTAGCAAGAAAGGAATAATAATAGTATCATTAAAAGAAAACTATGTTTTATGTTTTTATGTTTCCTGTAAAACATTTTTTACAGCTCTTTTCAAGGCCTCATATACTTTAAATTCCCCAAATAATTCTAGTGTGGCTTTTGTTTCGTTTTCTTTCTGTCAGCTCAGGTCCTCTATAGAAAAACTCTCACAGAACCATACACACAGAATTCATACCCCTGAAAATTATGGAAACAAGTTGCAATTGATTATGCCTGATGTCTGAAAATGACTCATTCCCCGCTTTAAGGGTAGTTGAAAACAGTCTCCTGAACTGACCAGGTAACTAACTCATATATAGAGATGAGCTGGCTAGCTAACTAAATATCTGCATAAAACAAGTGTCTGTAATTCAGGCTTTGTCTTTGTAATTGCTACTATTTTTTTTTTTTTTTTTTTAGCAAGAAACATATTTATTTACCCATGTTTTTGTTGTCATGTATTAACATTAAAACATACCGTATTTTACGCCAGTGAAAATTTTAAAGATCATACAACTTAGAGATGGCATGTGTGTTAAGTAACTTAACATAGTAAGCAGGGGGAAGTGTGATAATTTTTTAACTTTCTGACCTGATTAGAGTGGAAATGAAATACGTGAGTTTTAATTCTTTGCTTTCTGTCCTGTCAGGAGTTCGGTTTTGAGCTGCGATATTTTTTTAGTGGTAGTATTTGTCGTAGTGACATAGGATTTGCTAGATGTTCTAATGATTTGATGTGTTTATTGTTCTCATCTCTTGCTGAGCACCTGCAGGCAGCATGTAATTGGAACACACATTTTGATCTCTAAGACTTTGTCTATATCTCAAGATTGGGTTATCTGTTTATTTGCTCTTGATGTATTTAGCTTTTAAGGACTTCATTTTTTCTTTTGTTTTGCTGATTTGCTGTTAACTCTATAGTTGCAACAGCTAGTCTTCTGCAACTCAGACCTGGAGCATCTGAAACAGGGCACAATCACACAGTAGAAATCCACATCTTTAAAAAAGTGATGTTCTAGGAACAGCAATTATCTGTGCGTGATTACCTCCTAACCTGCTAAATGGCTAGTTCAGATCTCCTGCTGTCAGTAAACAACCAGGGGCTGATTAACAGTCTTGCTATCATTCCAAATCCCTTTGATGTATGCTGTGCTACTTTTGACCTCTTTTTTTCAGTTCTATGTGTGTTTCTGGAGTATGTTACCAATTTCAGTAGTGGAAAGAAAAGAGTAATTCAGCTTGCCTTACCTAAAATGGAATATCCCAACTGAATATGAAAGACTCCGTGTCTTACCTGATGTTATTTTAGAAACCCTTTTCCAACCCCCAAAATGTACTTACTTTCACTGCATCTTGTTGTGAATCCCTAAACCTATTTTTTTTCTTTTTTCTTTAAGGCATGTAACAGAACATAGACTGTCACTATTATAAGTAGAACACAAATAAAAACTATCCATAACCCTGGAAAAGGAATAAGGTTTTTCCGTGTTGCTTATATAGTATCTTAGCTTTATTTTTAAGACAGTTGCATTGCAAAGCTTATATTAATTCAGTTCTATTCATTTCCTAGATGATTGTTATGTAGCTTGTCTCTTATGAAGTAAATGAAAATCATAAATTAAATTTGCATTATTCACCAAAGACCTTACAGGTTGTATAGTTTCTGATTAATAATAGGATGGGCTAAACTAGGACCTATGACCTATGTGGAAATTTTTTCTCCCTTTTCTCCAGTTTTTTGCACCTGTCGTTCTGATAATATCCTTCAGTTCAGTGAGAACCAGATAAAAAAATAATTTGCTGTTGACAATTGAAACAAGAAGTTAGCAGCAGAGATTGATAACAATTGTATAGGAATATTCAGGGCAACTTGAATGAGGAAAGCAAAAGTTCATTTTCTGAAGTTCTTCAAAGGTGCATGCACACCTCAAGGATAGTTTATAAATAATAAACTCTATTGATTTTTTGTGAAATAGAAGTATTCTGGCACCTCTTCATCTGAAAAGCATTACACCCTTTTAAAGAACACATCTTTACTGCCACTCTTTATTCAGAGTTCTGCTCAGTTTCATCTGATGCTCTGAAGTGATCCTAAGGACATAAGAAATGCTAGGTGAGGCTGGCCCAGCTTCATTCAGCCCAGGAGATGTTATGTAGGAGAAGCATGAAAGTCTAGCCATTTTTTGATGTCCATTCTCCTTGCGCTCCCCCAGCAAGCAACTATGAGAGATGTTAGAAAGAACATCTTTGCCCAGTTCTTTCAATAATCACTTTAAAATCTGCAGGCATTGGAAGCATAGTGGCAGCTGTAGAGAGGACTATATATTTGCAGTGAGGAAAACATGAAGAAAAGAGGATACGTTCTGGTACTTCTGTTACACTGGAAGGGAAAAGGCAAAATTTCCTGAATAGAATGAAAAAGAATGATTCTCAGAACTCCAGCGCCCAGCCACAGGCTGCAGCTCTATCCCCACAGCAGTGCAGGTCGTTGCCATCTGATACCATTATGATGTGAGGCCTGCCTCTAGCCCTCTCTGCTATTCAAGGAAATTTTAATCAGGTTAAAATGGGGTTCTTATCTATCAAACAATGAAGGCAGAATAGAGAATACTAAAATAAATAAAGAAAATTACATGAGATTCACGATCCAGAATGAAACAACTTGGTAATTGTCCTTTTTCTGCATGGTAATAACATTCATAACTGGAACAAAACCGTCTGTGCAAGAGACAAAGTTATTCACAGTGTGGTAAAAATTCTTGTATTAACTGAGAATCTCCATGGGTCTGACTGAAGGGCGCAATTTTTTAGCTTGTTTTCTTTAACATAAACACAGAGCAGTATTAGCAGGAAAAAAATTCAAAAAGGGAAAATTAAGGCAGAGGAGGAGGAGCAGCCCCAAAGGAGACATAAATATGCTTTTCAAAATAAATGCTACATTGCATACTATTCATGGAGAGACAAGGAAACTATAGCTTGATAGTCAACAGGATAATTCCTTATAGAGAGCATCCTGGGTATACAGCCATACAGTTTAGCAGTTAAGCTCTGCTTAGATCAAATACAACTTTTACAAAACACTTCTGCATGTTTTTCATGGAATTATTTTCTTTATTAATTTCTCACACTGTGAATTTCTGAATAATCCAGAACTTTCTTCATCTTCTCAGTAAGCAATCTAAGTTATGAACTTCACATTACAGATTGGTAGAATTCATTCCTAAATTTCTTTTTTTCTTAAGTGAGTTAAGTTCTCCTCTTTCAGCCAGTAGAGGTTCTATGGATAATCTTTCTAATGTGGTCTTTCTAACTGTTATTCAGTCTTCATTTTACATCGTCACTTGCCTCTTGACTTGGGAGGGGGAAATGACTTTCTAGTAGATTAAAATTGGTATTGTTCTATCTGTAGAGAAATAAAAACCAAAAACACGTTCTTTAGAGGCTATAATAATATGTTTTGGGGTCCAAAGCACAAAATGGTGAACAGTAAATGAATCAATGAGACAGCCTGAGAGTTTCTCAGACAACAAGCATATAAATGGGTATTAGGAACATATTCGTGAAATAACAGTTCTATTAGCTGAATGTATCGTCTGCTGTAGTAAGATGACAAAGGAAGTCTTCATAGCTAAATCATAAGAACATAACCCCAGAATCCTTCTTAGTAATTTCTGATAACTTTTAACATTACCCTTGTTTAACCTGAATATTTGAAAATTAAACTTTGAAACTGAACTTTGGGTAAACACTCCTATTTTTCACAAATTATAGGAGTTTGTGTAGAACTACATAAAGTTGGAAATAGCTTGGAACTCTGAGTTGACAGAAAACAGAAATGCCATAAGCTCTTCTGTGTTAGTTGCAACTGAGGTATATTGATGGGGTGGTTTACTGTAAAAAATAGGTCATCAATACACTGGTGTAGTTAGAAAATTAAGGTTCAGGGACAGGTATTGACAGACTGAGAAGGAACAGTACAGGTTAGAAAGAAAAATAACTGTTCTCAGAAAAATGATTAGAGTTGAATCCTAAGGAAAGACACTACAGGTTTTTAAAAGAGAGTAAGAAAGAGCCTTGTTCCCAAATGAAAACAAAAACCTAAGTGTAGATGATGCTATGAGAGCAGATTAGGATTTCCTAGATGAACGATTAATAAACTCTGCAAGTATTACTTTACTTCTGGATGTAAACTTGAACTACAAATAGTTTTCCTACATGACAGTTTACTTTTTGTGCCATAAATCCAAACCAAAACAAAACAGACTCATAATACAACAGCCTTCTTCTCTTGGCAGATGTGCATTATGCTTTCCAAAGCCTCTATGGTTCTTCTGCATACAGGAGAAAAAGGCTGACAAATTCTGATAAATCTATTCTCAGTGCCTAAGACATGTAAAACTAAAGTTTATGGTAAAATAAAAGGTTAAAAAAGGAAGGCAAAGTAAAAGATCATTTTCCCTCCTCTAGAAGAGAGAGGAACAACAAGAAGTCAGGAAGGGGGAAACCTAAGTGAAAGAAGAAATTTAGAACATGAGAGTAAAAGAGAGCAGAATGTGAATGACACACATGAGCATTCCCAGAGTTATTAACTCAGGACACTCTTTTGAGGTCTATTTTGTGGAATACGTAACTCTGTGTTATGTATCCTCTCCTCTGATGCTTCATGTATGCAGCTGAGCTAAGAAATGTCATGACTGTGGGATTGTTTTGATATTCATGCAGAAAGAGAATTCTCCATTCCTTTCATTGCAACTTACACTTTTACTTTTTGGCCAGAAGCAGCCTGAGTGACAGCTAATTACTGTCCTAAACTGTACATGACAGATTAAACTTGTTACTGAGCTTGCATTTTGTTTCTATGAACACCTGGGAGTGAACAACATTTCTAGACAGTTATGAGGCCACATCTTGAGGCTTTTCAATAAAGCAGTTATTTTTCAATAAACTGTGTTGACTTAATTGACTACTGAGGATGAAATAATCCCACTACACTCACATTAAATACAGTTGACCTGAGAGTATGGCAAAAACTGCCTTGTCTTACTGTTGATTCTAATTCTAAAAACAGAACTTCTTTGGCATGATTTTTAAAAGGGACCTTTATGTTTCAGTTATCTGTGCATGTTTAGCTGGGGACAAGGCATTAGGCTTATCTTTCATTTTCTGAATATCCTTTTAATTCTCAACATCAAATCCTGTAAATTTTCTCTCGTTGGATACTCAGAATTGCCAGGTGCTTTTGTAAACTGTGGCCCTACTCTCAGTAGATATTCACAAAGCTCAAGTTACCATCACTCCTTCTAGCTTTGTGTTCACAAATTAAAATTGGTATGACCCAGTTCTTATGAATGTGGCACTTGAGATTTACACCCCTCTGCAGAACTGTCTTGGTACAAAGGAAGAACATATCCAAGATGGATATTTCTGTCAGGGAACTCTTGTAACTGGCAACAATTTGGGGATAGTTACAAGATTTCACTGTTTCTCATTGTATTTTATATATTTCTATTGGTTTTTATTATTTTATTATCTATTAATACTATTTAAAAAGACAAAGTCAGAGCGATTACAAGGTAAATGCTGTTTGACTCATCCTCTGGAGTAATGTCATTAGGGACTGAAATGCTAGCTTTAACACAGAAATCTTCGCTGCCTCATGACACTGAGCCGCACTACACCTGCCAGTCTCCCAATAGTCAGTTTTCTTGCTTCTTTTTTTAAAACTAAGCTGAAGCATCTAATTAAGTTTAAAATAGAATGGCCCTGGGAAGAACTCTTCTGAAAGCTGCCGTAGAGGTAGCAGCACATCTTCACTAGGGGCTAAGACTCTCAGTACCACGTTATTTCATGAAATCATGAGAGTTTTATATAAGCAAAACTGAGACTTTTGCCAAGTCAGCCAGCACAAAGCAGCCCAGGTAAGAAAAGAATTTTGTATACATACAGAGGAGAAATTAACTTTGGGGAAAAATGAGTGCCAGGTAAAATGCAAATGGATGGAGGAACAGTATTTGTGCTGGCATGGAGTTCTTAGTCCTGGTTTGGCAACAACATGGTTAAAGGGAGAATCAAAATGGTTTAATAGGCACAGTGTTCAGAAAGTTTCAGCACAATGTTCTGAAAGTTTCAGCTTGACTTAAGTGGCAAAATCTCCACTTTAGTTATCACAATCAGTATAAAAGTCTAGGCCCTTTTTCCAAAGAAGCCTTCTGCATGAGAAAATGTTAGGGCCCAGGAGCAGAAGCTGAGATGAGGAATTGTTGAGTTTGTGCATGAACTGTGAAAATCAGTTTCAACTGCATCCAAAAGGCCTGATCCTGCATGCCTGCAGTACCATTTCAATTCATTAACTTCAGTCAGCATCCCACTTAGGGTCAGATTGTGATTTTGAGGTACAGGCCAAAACCAGTGAACAGTATGTCTGAAAGCTATAGTAAAACAAAGTCTAAGTAATGCAAATCCCTTTTATTCAGCTCCTTATATCTACTGAAAAAAAGAGCAATTTGTTGTGTTATGTATTGCTTTTTTCACTCTTTCTCAGCTGTATTAGCTAGCTATTTTTTTCTAGTAATCTAGTATTTGATTTTCATAAAACAAAGGTGTTATAGCACATAGAGTACTTTTTAACTACCCTACAAAAAGAGAACCCTTGATCCCAAAATACCTGTCTTTTCAAATGTTGATTTTGTTGAAACTGCTGGGGATATGCTTCCTGCATTATTTTTTTAATTTACCTTATTATTATTATTTTTCCCATAGCCAGAGATATTGAACAAATCAATAGATTTAGAAAAATCTATTTTTCTAAATTGTTTAGAAAAATCCTTGAGAGTTAAAAACAATGCACATATTTTTGCAGTAGGCCTAGAAAAGAAACACTTTTTTCCCTGAAATTTAACCTGGTATAGAGAAAAAGTACTTACTAGTAAGAGGAGGAAGCATAATCAAATACCAGTTATCCAGTTCCTCCCTTTAACTTTGAACATTTGTGTTAATAAGATGTATGTAGTGTTTGATATTTCCTCATAAAGATAGCATCTCTAAGTGTATGGAAATACTTTCTAGTGGTTACAAGGTCTCTTGGGTATAGAGGAACTGTTCATTGGCAAAGCTGTAATCTCTTGCTTTGGTTCCTTGGGTACCTTTATTAAAAGCTAAAGTGTCCTTCTTTTCTACTCCTTTTCTACTAACTATATCAATGATCAAGCAGAATTCAGAGAATGTAGAGGAAAGATAAGTACCTACTGTGGAGTAAATGTCAGGAAATTATCTTATTAAATCCTAGTTTTGTGGAATGGTACCAACAATAAACAGCAAGGGGGGAAATGGCGTTTGTAACATTTAGAAATAGAATATCAAGATAAAATCTGCTTTGACAACAACAAGCCTACTTATTTGCTTTGCAGAGCTATACTTGTAAAAGACAGAAAAGTCACAATTTTAAATTATGTTCCCAAGATAGGCATATTCAAGAAACTTTACAGGAACGTGATCCCTCAGCACATGATAGCCTGCAATCATCTGTAAAATAAAAGGCACTCATCTTGCCTGTGTAATATAAATATCAGCTTGGCAGAAAATAATAATCTCTTTTTGAAGTGTTTTCCTGACAAAAATTAAAAATTTTAAGTGTGGAATAAGGTAATGCTAAAGGGAATATCCCCCAGTGTAATAACTACTGTTCTTAGCACCTAATTTAGACACTAGGATACAGAATAGATGCAGCTGTCCAATGCAGTTGTGTGGCTTTGACATTCATATTTTAAGTTTAAAACTAGTAAATTATTACCCATATAGAGAAAATAATTTCCTATATATTTTTCCCAAATACTTGCTCATTAGAACCCTTTCTCCCTACTGTCTTGAGATTTGTGATTAGTTCTTTTTCCTGTGCTGGTAGTTGACAATGGTGACAGCAATGTTTCCAGTGACAATATCTCCTTCTTTCACTGTTTTCTTTTCCTTTTTCTTAATAAGGGACGACTGGGAAATGAAAGGAAGAGACAATAATATATATAACATAACAATAGAATGTTCTGTTTTCCTTACATCTACTCATGACTTACAGCAATATCATAGCCTTCTCTTTTTATGGTAGGATTTCTTTTTTTTAATAATTCTGTTCCCCAGAGAGAAGTATTATCAGTGGGTCTTTTTCCCATATATGTGCCTAGACATAAAAGTAAATTCTAGGGATATGTTTAGCAAATGTACTACCAGAACACTATTAATAACAAATGTTGGGTGTTTAGAGAGAAAAAAGACATGGTAACTACTCCCAGAGGCTGCCATTAAGATGTTCTTTAAAAAAATGTCTCACCTGGAGAGCTTTCAAATTCCTAAAACTGGCAATCTTTCCATAGCGATTTCCCTTGTAGGAGATACAAATGTTATATAACACCAAAAGGTAAACTTTTTAAAATTTTGTTTGATATTGTTCTCTGTTCTGTTTCCTTTTTACTTTCTACAACTTTACTGGAAAATACTTTCTGTGTGGAAGATGCCCCTTGCATCAGTGTGCTATCAGTGTTTACACCCCTGCAGCACTGCACTTCATGATGATCCAGCTCAGATCAGCCAGGTGCTGCCCTAGATAGCAGTCTTTCCCTGTGGGCACACCCTGGTTTGTAATGTAGGCATGCAACCTACTTTAAAAATTCCCACCCACGTAGACAGACACACTCATGGAGTTAGCCTTTGCCTTGCTGAAAGCAAGACTTTTAGGAAATACCCTCACTGGAGTATTCACATTTCTACTTGATAAGCAAATCAGTAACAGGGGAGCCTGTAATTTGGTTTAGTGTGACCTAGCTCTCAGATATGCAGACAGTAATGTTTTTCTTGTATTTATGTTTGGGTTTTGAGGGTTTTTTTACTACACAGTAACTATTCTGTGATTCTATTTGTTAAGCAAATCTCTGCCTCATTGAAATATTCCTCTTTATAAACTTTCCAAAAGGCAATACAATTTAACCAGTGTAGAAATGTACAGGCCTTTATGGACCATTTATAAAGAAGTAGTATGATATGGTGGGCTAACCCTGGCTATATGCCAGGTGCCCACCAGAGCCATTCCATCAGTCCCCTCCTTGGACTGACAGGAGAGAAAAAAAATCCAAGAGGTTCATAGGATAAGAACAGGGAGACATGACTCACCAATTACCATCATGGGTAAAACAAACTCAACTTGGGGAAATCAGTTTAATTTATTACGAATCAAATCAGATAATGAGAAATAAAAACAAATTTTGATAAAAACCCAAACTTCCCTCCAATCATCCCTTTCTACCAGGCTCAACTTGGCTTCCAATTTTCTCTTCTTCTCAAGTGGTACTGGGACACAGAGAATGGGGGTTGTGGTTGGTTCATCACATGTTGTCTCTGCTGCTCCTTCCTCCTCAGGGAGAGGACTGACACTCTTCTCCTGCTCCAGCGTGGGGTCTCTTCAATATGAGAGAGTCCTCCACAACTTCTCCACTATGACTCCTTCGCACAGGCTGCAGTTCCTCACACGGATCATCCACAGGGTGACAAATCCTGCCAGCAAACCCGCTCCAGTGTGGATGCTTGTCACAGGACCGCAGGTTCTGCCAGGGGACTGCTTCAGCACAGGCTTCCCACAGGGTTACAGCCTCCATTAGGCACATACTCCTGTTCCAGTATTAGCTCCTACATGGGCTGCAGGCATATCTCTGCTCCACTGTGGACCTCCATGGGCCGCAGGGAGACAACAGGGACTGCAGAGGAACCAGCTCCAATGCCTGCAACACCTCCCTTCCTTCCTTCACTGACACTGGTGCCTGCAGAGGGGTTTCTCTCACATATTCTCACACCTCTTTTCAGCTGCAGCTGTGCAGTCTTTTACCCCTTAAATATGTTATATACCAGAGGGTCTCTGGAGGGCTTAGCCTCAGCCAGCAGTGAGGCATGGTCTCTATCAGACCATGTCTGGCATGGTCTCTATCAGATACAGAGGAAGCTTCTGGCAGGTTCTCACAGAAGCCACCCCTGTAGCCCCCCCATTACCAAAGCCTTGCCATGCAAACCCAATACATATGACTAGGAAAATATTTAAAAATTGCATATAGGGCAGATCACAGACTCTCTTACTGGAGCATGATTTAGAAAAATAAGCATAAGAAAAAAGCCCCAAACAAAACCATAAAACACAACACCCATATGAAAGTCTAAAGGGGACTTGGATCCTAGGTTGCGAAGAGTATGTAGTCAACCATAATATAATAGTAATGTGATTCTGGTTCTACATGTTAATAAAAATGCTCTAAAACTTCTTACAGGAATCTGTGGGAATTGTTGAACCTAACCTTAGGTTTCAGGATAAAATTCAAACCTAAGCTTTGCTGCCAGTAAGGAAAAGGCTTGCAAAAAGGCAATAGCTTAAGCAGGACATAGGTAGTATATGGGCCTTCAATGCTTCTGACCTCCCTACAAAGCAGTAAATTTCCCTCAACATCATTAATCCTATATAATCCAAATCTCTGTAACAATGCCAATTTTATTGTTTTGATCATTTTCTTGGCAGCACTGTTAGAACTGGTTTGCTACAAATTACTCTGACTGAGCCTCCAAACATGAATATGTTTATGAACTGTAAATTATGTTCAAAGACATGTCACTCCTGCCTTCCTAGAACTATACAAAGTTCATTAAACTGTACATAATATGGTGTTAATGCAGTTTCCTTTGATGTCAACAGAGAAAAACACTGGCCATGTGTTCATTGCACTAGTAGGGATTTTAATGAACTGGGAGCACAGACTGACTGCTGTGGTACTAAAATATCTTCCCATGCATTCCAGGGCAAGTCAGTAAGAAAAATAGCATGCAGTCATGTAATTTCTGAGTCAAAAAATGTGCATATTTGGTGTAGTTAGGTTTAACTACTAAGTTTAATCCTGAAGAAAAATGAGAGTCAGTGGGGATCCACTGGGAAACTCATGCTATCTTAGTTTGATGTATTCATTACTGCCTTTATGGATTGTGGAGAAAAAAATAAACCTAAATTTTTTGGTATAAATTTAATCTAATCAGTTTTGGATGTTTTCTTTAGAATGCTATAGTGTTTGCCACAGATAAGCACTTTTCTTTCCTCTGGAACCTAGCTTGGAAGCAGCTTTCTGCAGATGTGTACATCCAGTATCATAGACTTTTTCCAGTGAGATTCCCAATGCTCCTGTTGGCAAAGGCAGAGAAGCCTTCATTCGGCAGACTTGTGTTGCAGATTCTGACTGGTATCTCTCAGCCTGTGAGGAGACAACCTGTGGAGCAGGGTGCTCTGAATTGTGCTGGCAGAGCCAGGAACTGACCAACTACTGCTGCTAGTGTTGGCATCCATCATTACGGAATTTGAGGCAGATTCAAATAATAATTTAAGGTCATATTCACTGGTGGCTGTGACCATCAACACTGCCTGAAGACTAGATCACATGGATATCTTAGTTAGAAAATGTAAGTAGAGGGGACAAGATATTTATACTTGAACAGAAATTGTTAAAAAAAACCAGTTTCCATTTATAAGAGGTTATATAGAAATATTTTTTTCTCAACAATCTCTATGATAATTTTTCTTTTTCAAATACTCATCTATAAAGCAGAGAAATTAATAAATTCTTTCCTTCATTTTCTTGCAAATTCTTAACAGCAGAAAAGTGTCTATTGCAATATGCAGTTTCTGGTCTTATTCTTGTGTATGTTCTTCCAGATCTTGTTTAGAAGAAGGTGATTTAGGAATTATGCTAATTATGCTTTATAGTAATTTATTTCATTGATTCAAGACAAGTGGCATGATTTCAGACATGCCAGACAGACCCAGTGGCCTTCTACAGTGGTGTGAATACATCATGTACAAGGAAAGAGCTAAACATGTCATCTGTCTGTAAGGCCCTTGACAAGATTTTCTACAACATCTAAAGTGGAGAGAGAGAAATTTTGTGGATAGATGGTTTGGTGGATGAGGAATTGGTTGAAGGGTTGCATCCAGAATACAGTGGTTAATGTCTCAATATCCTAATAGACGTCAATGACGAGTTATGTTCCTTGGGGTCCATAGGGGGACTAGTAGTCTTTGATTTCTTCATCAAGGACCTTGACAGTGGCATCAAGTACACTCCCAGCAACTTTCCCGATGACACCAAACTGTCGTGTGCAGATGATACACCTGAAGGACAGGTTGCCATCCAGAGGGATCAGGACAAACTCAAGAAGTGGGCCCATGGGAATCTCATGAGGTTCAACAAGACCAAGTGCAAGGTGCTTCATCTGGGTTGGAGCAATCCCTGGTATCAACACCAGCTGGGGGATGAACAGATCAAAACCAGCCCTGATGAGAATGGCTTGGGGTTGCTGCTGGATGAGGGGCTGGACATGGCCCAGCAATGTGTACTTGCAGCCTAGAGAGCCAAACGTGTCCTGGGCTGCATCCAAAGCAGGGTGAGGGAGAGGATTCTGCTCCTCTACTCCCCTCTGGTGAGACCCCACACCTAAGTGTTGCATTCAGCTTTGGGACCCTCCGAATAGGAAAGAAATCGACCTATTAGAGCAAGTCCAGAGGAGGGTCACCAAGATGATCAGAAGGCTGGAGCACCTCTCCTATGAAGACAGGCTGAGACAATTGCATTTGTTCAACCTGGAGAAGAAAAGGTTTTGGGGAGATCTTATTGAGTCCTTTCAGTACTTTCAGATGGCTTATAAGAAAGACGGGGAGCAGACTTTTTAGCATGGCCTGTTTCAGCAGGACAAGGAGCAATTGTTTTAAACTAGAAGAGGGTAAATTTAGCCTGTATATACGGAAGAAATTTTTTACACTGAAGGTGATGAAGTGCTAAAAGAGGTTGTACAGAGAGATGGTTGATGCCCTATTGTGGTGGTGACTTTTTGGTGGGTTTTTGAGAAATTTCAGAGAAAGGCTGGAGAAATGCAAGTTCTTGTTAACTTGTCCTGAAATCCATTTCTAAGGGAAGTTGTGTAGCTTCCCAGGAGCAAGTTTTGATGAAAGACTNGAAAGTTTTGATGAAAGAATGTAAATATGAGAAATGTTTATGGTAAGGTGATTGCCTTGACCAATGGAAGTTCTCCTCTCTGCTCTTGTTGTGAATTCCCTTCTGATGCTGTCATACACAGACACGGACAGACACACAGACGATTCCTGCAGCTGAACTGGTTGTAGGAAGAAGCTTGATCTCTTTCTCAATTCCTTTTTTTTAATAATATCAATCTAACAAATAAAAGCCTTCTGATCATTCTATCTATGGACATGAGTGGTTTGTGGAAAGGCCCTTGGAAGCTAGGGCAGCATCATCACAACACCCTATCCCTGGAAATATTCAAGGTCAGTCTGGATTAGGTTCTGAGTAAACTGCTCTAGTTGAAGACATCCCTGCTTATTGCACGGGATTGGAGTAGGTGGTCTTTAAAAGTCCTTTCCAACCCAAATATGATTATTCAGAAATAAACTCCACATACTATTTATAGCTGGCATTTGATGATTAATAGGGCTGTCAGATGGCTCCTCCATTACACAAAGAAGGCACCCTTGGAGACTGTAGCAGCCTCAGGTCCTTGAGATCAATCCCCTCCCTTTTAAATGCCAAGGTTTTTCTCCCATCCTTAACTTTTATTTTGCGTAATAAGTTGCCATCAAAACTGTTTCAGACTAAGTTAACTGAAATCTCTGAGCTTTTCCTCACAGACCCCAGATGTTGAAGCCTATTAGAGTGTTGTTCCATTACCACCTTTGCATTCCACTTGTCTAGAAGGCTGTTAGAAGCATTTAATTATATTTTTAACACAGAGTGCTCCTTTACATGAGCGCTCTGTTCTTAGCATTTGGAAAGGATTTCTGAAACCTAAAAATTCTTCTATGATTGTAAAAAAAAAGCTATTTATTTGATGTCTTTGTATGTCCTTCTAGCTACCATCTGTCTGTGTATTGTTTTATTTCCAAAACAAATGATAAACAGATGATATTGTTTCTTCTGCAGTGTTTATTTACATAGGTGGGGCTTGCATTTTAAAACTAAATGCTGCAAGCATCCTGTAATGCACACACAGCTTGGGTGCTTGCTGCCAAGTCTGACTATGATTCTTCCGAAGAAATTTAATTTACAATAAAATAAAATATTTAGCAGATGATTTTAAAAGCCATGTTTCCAGAATGCTTTAATGTTTCACAGCAGGTCTCAGTACTATAAAAGAGTGTGCAAACTTGTTATTTGCACACACAAATATGCATAATCAGATATTGATGTTCTCATCTGCAGGAGTACAAAGACACATTTAATACATATTTATGGTATAGTGTCTGAAATTATACTGGTATACATCTACTTCATGTTTAGATTCCAACCTAGCTATGCAAAAATCTTTCATCTGCTTGGGTGAGTTCCCTACATCTTGGCCTTGGATATACATGGACTTATCTGACTTCTAGAATGGGTTAATATAGGGTAAACAGGTTTAAAGTGGATAGAAGTGTGGGTCTATAACTTCATCTCCATTAATTAAGTGCAGGGAGAGGAAGTAGATAGCCAATACTGAGACTTCTTAATTTCTTCTTTTTGTCCCTGAAAATAACACAGCTGTGAAATGGTGTATACAAAATCATTTTATAAATCTAGATACCATGTGGACCATGTCATGCAGAGCTGCAACATAGTATTTTATAGCATAGAGTTTATCATATTAAACAGCAATCAATACATTTATACAAAATTTCTAGAGGCATGTACATTTAGACTGGAAAATTTTTACTGAACTCTTCTGATCAGTAGTATAACCAAATAACCTTTTTGAAGGGAAATTCATATTTGCTGAAGAAGGGTGCAGGGTTAACACATGAGGAATTTCTCTGCTACTGGAATATTAATGGTGTGATTTTTTTTACTACACTGTGCCATACACTGCAATTAAAAATGGAGCACTGAGCAACACAATTAGCAAATCTGACATACATCAAATACATGTATTATTTTGGTTATATTTAAGATAAAAACCAACTTTATTATTATTTGTTTCCAAATTTTAAATACTGCTTAAATGGAACCCTTGCAAAAATAATTGTATCAACTCCAGTTCTCTTACTGCTTTTGTAATTCCACACCCTTAATTTTAATACTGCCAAACATTTGCAATTGTTTGCCTCTGACTTTCAAATAGTCACAATGTACCTTTTTGCACATTTCTTCAAATAAACACTTCTCAGTTTCTTGTCTGCTTATTTACAGTCTGCCCATAATACTGCAAATTGTGGGCTTACAGACTGTTCACGTTTCAAAGCGCAATTTCAGCTCCATCATTATATACGTTCCGTCTCAAATTGTCAATTCCTTATGTTTCACTGTCAACAAATGGTCAAAAAACAATCCAATTCCATAAATAATGTAACCTTCTCCGCATCTCCTCTATATCTGCACACATTCAAACACACATAGTTTATGACAATGGCTTTTGCTCTATTTCCTTCCAGAAGCTAATAAGAAAATTTTATACATTTGATAAATTTGATAAATTTGATAATTTTGAGAAAAATGATTCCCATTGCCACACCACTCCTGATGGGGACCATCAAGTCTCAAGATAACATGGCCACCATTTTTAACTTTCAAGATCCTCTAGAGTCATGGGGAACTTAGGTACTCAGCTATATTCTCGAATATACGGTAGTATAATGCAGCTGTAAAATGTTTGATCTTTAGTATTCCATTCTGGAAACATTATCTAAGCTGTATATTAACATTTTAATTAAATAATTATGTGATACCTAGTTAAATAATTTCTTTGCTCTGCTACACATCTGCTATACATCTGCTATCTAACCGTAATACACAGGACTGCTAACCTACAACCATGAAAATCAATAAAGCAGAAACAGTAACCAGCCTTATCTTTTTAATACCAGAACTGCATATTCACCCTTATCTTGTCACACAAATGGTAGAGAGGGTTTGAAGCAAGTTGTAATTTTTATTGATATTATTTTTATTTTGTTACTACTTTTTTTTTTCCTGAAATTTAACGGACAGTGTATTCCTCACTCCTTCATATAGAACAGTGCTTCATTTTCTCCAGAGAAGAACCTGGGATTCCTGGTGGAAAACAAGTCAACCATAACCCAGCAATGTGCCCTTGCAGCCAAGAAGCCCAATGGTATCTGGTCTGTATTAGGAAGAGTACTGCCAGCAGATCAAGGGAGGTGATCCTGTTCCTCTACTCAGCACTTGTGAGGCCTCATGTGGAGTGCCGTGTCCAGTTCTGGGGTCCCCAGTTCAAGAAAAAACAAAGAACTACTGGATATGGCCCAAAGGGGGGCCACAAAGACGATTAGTGGACTGGAGCATCTCTCTAATAGGAAAAGGCTAAAGGAGCAGAGCAGGTTTAGCCTGAAGAGGAGAAGTTTGAGAGGGAATCTTATCAATGCAAAAAAATGTCTTAAGTGGGGACCAAGAGGATGGGGCCAGATTCTTTTCAGTGGTTCCCAGTGAGTGACAGGACAAGGGGAAACATAGGAAATGAAAACACAGGAAGTTCTATATGAATTTAGGGAAAAAAAATTTACTGTGAAGCTGACAGAGCACTTGAACATATTGCCCAAAGAGACCATGAAGTCTCCTTGTCCAGAGATGTTAAAAACCCTCTTGGATGTGATCCTGTGCAACTTGCTCTAGGTGAACCTGCTTTAGCAGGAGGGTTGGACTAGATGGTCTCTTCCAGAGGTCTCTTCCAACCAGTCTGTGATAATGTGATTCTGTGATTCTGTGATTCATGTGAAGTGCAACAACATACTGTTAAGTAGTTATTGCCTCTGAGATGGCCTATTTTCAGCGTCAAATTAAGTGAATATAGCTTATGGCTTCTATTAAGCTTGTCAATAGTTAAAGCTTAAGCATCAAAATGAAAGACTCTTGTGAAATACTGATTGTAGTGGAATCAATGACAATAACCTCATTGACATAAGTGATGTCAGGTTTTCAACCACGATGACATGCAAAATGACTTTCATTAAAACTACCATAATTATAAGGCTGTTGATGATGCCAAGTCTTAAATTCTTCATTCATTTGGGTTGAAATTTGGAGTAATGATCTAATAAGACTAAGTACTTCAGAATCTTGACACACAATAAAAATAAAAATATAGTTACAAATAATATATTGCATTTACAGCTATACTTTCAGATTTTAGCTACAGGCTACTGTAAGAGTAATGAGAGCCACAAGTAGTAGATTAATGTCCACATTTCTTGTTAGAATGGTCCAGAAAACACAGACAGATGAACAAACATCCACAGACAGATTAGCTGATCAGTTTTCCTACCAGCTGATATTCCCTAAGCATGTGTCCTCATTCCAGTGTGCAGACTCTGGGAGCAGACCCCTCTGAAGTCAAACAAGCTTCATGGAATGGTTGATATAACTGTACAGAAACCAGCAGGTGATCTATGATTTGGAATAAGTCCAAGATTTTTTATTCATGGGACACTGGAACTCAGGAACGTGGCAATTAATAATTTCTACCTGGAAGGGTATCTGGACAGCATGAAAACAAAACGTTATTTTATTCTCCTTTGGATCACGACTCTGATGTTATCTAGCAGCACAGCAGTTTTTTTTCTTTAGCTTCGGTTTCATTTCTATCCCTAGAAATTCAGAAAATTCTTTCAGATATGAGTTATAACAATTCATCAGGAATGAAAATCCCTAGCTATGCTTATCTGAAGTTTCTGACATTCACACTCCTTTAAGGACTTAGTGCTGCAGTCCACAATAGAATGGTCTCCAGCATACATGTTCCTTCTTACACTGCAGACTGTGTAGATTTGAACATCTAATGAAGAGTAGTCAGTTCTCAGGACTGATGCCTTTTTCTTTGGACCTTCAAATTCCTCCTTAAAGTCATCTCTATGGTAATGCATTAAAAACCCCCAAATTCTGATTGTGGCTATAGAAGGTCACTGGGTTGCTCAGGCAGGACTTGACCTGGGTGAAGCTGTGCTGGCTGTCCTGAATCACCTCCCTGTCCTCCATGTGCCTTACCAAAGCTTCTAAGAGGATCTGTCCCATGGCCTTCCCAGGCACAGAGGTGAAGTTGACAGGTCAGTAGTTCCCAGGATCCTCCTTTCTATCTTTTTTAAATATAAGTACAATATTTCCCTTTCTCCAGTTACTTGGGACTTCATCTGACTGCCATGACTTTCCAAAATCATGGAGAGTGCCTTGACAACTACATCACCCAATTCCCTCAGGACTCTGGGATGCATCTTATCTGATACTATAGGCTTACCTACACTCATGTTCCTCAGGTCGTCATGAATCTGATTTACTTTGAGTGGAAGGGACTTTGCTCCCCC